>CABHPQ010165050.1:13624-57129 GCA_902168405.1 Peromyscus aztecus | reverse complement strand
CTCTCTCTCTCTCTCTCTCTCTCTCTCTCTCTCTCTCTCTCTCTCTCGTGTTTGTGTGTGTGTGTGTGTGTGTGTGTGTGTGTGTGTGTGTGTGTGTGTTTAAGCCAGAAGTCAGTAAGAGTTTTCCTCTGTTACTCTCCACTTTATTTTTTTGAGACAAGATCTCTCAATGAACCTGGAGCTCACCAATTTGTCTAGACTATCTGGCCAGTAAGCTAGTAATCTCCAGGGTTCTTCCTGTCTGTCTCACCAGGATTGGAATTATGGACACTCACCAGACACATCTTTTCACATGGGTGCTGATGATTCAAACTCAAGACTTTGTGCTTGTGTGGTAAGTTCTTTATTGACTGAGTCATCTCCCCAGGCCCAGGTCAGTGAAACCTCAGGAAACTTTAGCCATCAATGGTCACCTGTAATCAAGGACAGTTGTCTGTGTAGGACCCATGATTGCACTTTTAGCAGGCTCCCTACTGCTGGTCTGGGGAACCCCAGCTTGAGAAACGCTGACCAGATGATTTCCGAGGTTTCCTCTGATTCATACATTCTGGGGGCTCTTCTGCCCATCCTTAGTACAGGATTAGCTGCCCCTCTGTCATGCATCTTCCATTGGTGGGAAGACTCATGTTCGTGGTGTGTGCTTCTTCCAAGTGGACAGACTTGTCCCATGTCGTATCTGACTTCTCCTAGTCCTAGTTAATGGCACTTTCCCAGCATACCCTGGATGGATGAGCTAAGCCCTACAAAATGCACGGAAGGCAATTCAGGCAAAGTATTATCAACAAGATTTAAGAAGAAGCCCACAGAACACAGCAATAAAACCTGGAAATAACTATCCATTTCCTACCCACAAAACGTCTCATTTCCGAGTCCATAAACGTTCCCCCCTCCGGATCCCAGACCCATCTGTTTTGTAAGCGTGTATAATTATTAGCATCATAAAGTCAGTTTCTATACCTAATGCAATTATCAGGAGCCAAAATAATATCAGGTAAAGGCGGGGGAGAGAGGAGGACGCTTGCTCACTGCAAACTCGGACAATTTCTTAAAAGAGAGAGAAGTAGTCACACGAGAAGATAAGGATTCTTTATGGTGAGATTATGCTTCCTGTGGAGGCTTTGGGGACTGCTTTGCAAATAAGGCTGAGTTGGTTCATCTCAAAGTAAAGAGCAGCTCCTTGGCATGTGCCATGGGCTCAGTTGCTGTTGGGAATTGGAAATTGGGGTCTGTGCTTCCTATGTGATCAACCTATAGCCTCTCTGGAGGCTCTGGGAGCATGGCCTTCCCTCCAGAGGCATGGCCAAAGCTAGTCCATTTTTTTCCATCCCTTTCCCCGGCTTCTGGGGAGTTAAAGACAGCAAGTTTACAAAGCTTGGCTGAGAATTTAGTCTGTGGTGAGTTCCCGATTCAGAAAGAACTCGGACCTCCTGTCTTGGTGTCTGGTCTCAGTGGCAAGGCTAGTTAGCTACTCATGGAATGAATGAGTCAATGGATGAAGTGATGGATGAGTGGAGAAGGTACAGATGGCGACAGCAATTGCTATTCCAGGAGAAGGAGAGCATATGCCGGTTCCTCCGCCTATGTCTTATTGTGCTGGTGGGAGGCAGCATACGGCTCATCGAGGCATTATGGAGAGGCTGGCTTTTATTTACTTCAGCATCCTGACCACTAGACCGGTCCAAATGGAGTGGCCGTCTTTGCACAGTGGTGAGTTCTACATTACTGCTGATTTTCAAGGCTGAATCCAGGTGGCCCTTCTCCAGGCATCTCATCCAGGAGTTGGAGGTTAGGTTGGAGGGACAAGGAATAGAATATTTACCAAAAACCTGCTAGGTATCTGACTCATCTAATATCACTGAATTCACTGCAAACTGGAAGTACATGCTCTGATCTCGATTTCTTAACATTAAGGAAAGCAAGCCCAAAGATTCATGGAACCAGTCCATCACACCAGCTAGCGATATGCAGAGCTAAGATCCAAAGGAGGGTCTGCCTTTTCCAAGGTTCAGCACCTTCCACAAACTACTTGAAAGGCTATCCTAAGCCTTAGGATCTTCAGTGCACTTGTTGGAGCAGAGCTCGGTGTGCCCGGCTACTGAAAAACACAGGCTGCTGCCACGGCTGGCTGTTGGTCTGCCTTCTGGATCCATTGCTGAGGATTCAAAGCTGTCTTAGGAGGGCCTGGAGTGGGGGTGTGACCGTTCTCCATGCCCGTTGTCTTTTGGTTCAGATGGGTTTGTCAAGCTGCCCTAGCATCTTCTCATCTGCTTGTCTGCCAGAATCCAAAGTCAGTCTGATGGTGTAGAGATTTCATTCTACGGTCATGAAATCTGTGGCTGGTCTGGGCTCCCTCTCACCCCACGTGCCCCTCTGTGGCTGGGGAGCAGGCTCCTGTCTCCCGATCTCTCTCCAAACACATTAAAGGATGAAAGGGGAGTGTGTCCATTAGGGCATAGCAGCAGGATGGGGATTCTGGCTGTTGTTCTGTTGCTAGTTTGTAGCAATGGTGAACTCCAGAGGACCGGCAGTGCAGTCTGGCAGAGATGGGAAAGTTGGACCGATGGGCTTTCTGAAGTGTCTCTGCAGCCTTTGGAGACAGCTCCATCTAAGGGTGTTTTCCTCCGGTCTCTGTCCCTTGTTCCCCATGCCAGCATCCTCTGCTTGTCCACCAGATCCCTCATGCCTACAAGCCCTATCTCTAGACTTCTTTGCAACTATATGGCAGGGACCCCTTCCTTCCTTGGGACTCCTTCCTTCTTTCTACACTAAGGGAGTAGGTGAAGAGGAGGGGGGCCGGGAACCACTGGCTGTGGGCACCAACATGCCACCTTTCTTTCTTGAGGCTTCCTCTTTTTTGCTTCCCACTTTTTTTTTTTTTTTTTTTTTTTGCCTCCAGTACCCTGCAGTCTGGCTTGATACGGTGCTAGGACAAGCCCTGCCAGAGCAGGGCACCAGCCAAGCCTCCAGGAGGGCTTCTGCTTCTGCTGATAAGTGCCCTGTCTTTTCCCTCCCCTCCGGCAGGGTGGAGATGCCCTCCCTTCAGAGCCAGGGAACTAAAACAGGGAGCTGGGCTTTGGCAACTGGCCTTCTCTCTGGCACTTGGCCTGCACTGTCTCCATGGGTTGCTCTCTCAGACTCACTGTTGCCTGATTAAAAATGATTCCTTCTCGCAAGACAAAATAGGGTGTTGTCTGGAGTCCACCCCAAAATGAGATCGAGACTTGGCATTCCAGGGTCTCAGAACTCAGTCCACAGGAAGGAAGGGCCACGGCGGCCGGGGGTGGGTTCCCCTTCAGGTGAGGGGAAGAAGGGCTACATGGAAAACCAATCTGTCCAAGCTGCCTTAGATCCATTTCAGCCTTACCTATTTGAAGAACCACAGACAGGGAGGGTGTCTTAAACCATGAAAGTACAAGCCAGATATGGTGGCACATGCCAGTAATCCCAGCACTTTGGAAGCTGAGCTAGGGAGATTGACATGAATTTGAGGTTATCCTGGGTTACACAGTATGTTCCAGGCTAGCCTGAGCTACAGTGTCTCAAGCAAAACAAAGCAACAATCCGAAAGCGCCCAACTCGAGAGCTCTGAGGGCAGAAGTCTGTGACCAAGGTGTGACCTGAGGTCTTGGTTCCTGCAGAGAGAGGAAGGGGACATTATGGGGTGTGGTGTGGTGTGGTGGGGGATCTGGTCTGGGTCCCTCCATTGGGTTTGTAGATGGTTGCCTTCTCTGTTTTTCCACACTGACTTCCTTCTGCGGGCTTCCCAAGTTTCCTTTTGTGGGGGTCACCAGTTACATGAGTGTGCTCACCCTGCCGGAACAAAATACTAGCAATGACATGGCCTCAGCACAGCCACTTCTTCTCCTACGGTTCTGGAGGCTGAGGAACCCCAGATCAAGGTGAGAAAGTCTCTTCTTGCTTGCAGAGGACCACCTTCTCCCCGTGCCTGCACTTGGGAAAGGGAGGATGTCCTGGAACCTCTGGGAGGGTACCAGCACTAGCCACATCAGCTTAGGGCCACAGGCCCTGCTTCCAACTACGATCCCTTTGAGGGCTGAGGTTCAAGATCAGAACTATTCAGGGAAATAATTCAGTCCTCGGTTTCAGTCATTCTGGGTGAGGGCACACCCTGATGACTCCACTTTAACTTGACTATCTTAGTAAAAAGTGTCTCTGTAGATGGATACATTCTGAGGTATTGGGGGAGTTACAATGTTAACAGAAAAATTTGGTGGGAGACAAAGTCAGTTTATAATACCCAGTTTCTGGAGACTTACTTTTCTTTTTTTTAAAAGATTTATTTATTTATTATATATACAGTATTCTGCCTACACACCAGAAGAGGGCATCAGATCAAATTACAGATGGTTGTGAGCCACCATGTGGTTGCTGGGAATTGAACTCAGGACCTCGGGATGAACAACAGCCAGTGTTCTTAACCTCTGAGCCATCTCTCCAGCCCTTCTGGAGACTTACTGAATCCCAGTAGAAAAGAGACTAGGGACACGTGTGTTTCCCTTCTTTGGCCCTGCTTGGTTTTCTGGGGACAGGCAGAGTCTCCTTAGGAGCTCCCTGGGCTGAGCCTTGGCATCCAAAGCTCTTACAGCTCCACTCACTGTCCCCAGAGTCACTCTCAGCTGCCATTGCTCACGGGTGGTCAGTTTTCAATGCCACCACTGCCCAGCCACACAGCCCTCAGAGGGCAAACGCAGAGCAGCGTGGTTGCCCTTCCAGGAATCCTTCGAGATATCAGTACAGAGGCAGCCTGAGAAAGTTCCTGGGAAAGGAACGACTTTTAGGAAGATTCGGGCCTGGAGTCTCTTCAGGGATCAGGGGAGAGAGGGAGGGAGGAGGAGCAGGAAGAGGCAGGGGTGAGAATTAACCCAGCTCTCCCTGTTCTAAGCCCACCACCGCTGCCGTGGAGGTAACCCCTCTTCACATTTTTCTATCCTAATAGGATTATTCTCCCAAACATCTCAAGCAAGAGAAAGACTGTTTCCTTTTTAATCTTTATTTAGAGTACACAAAGACGGGAACTTTCCTTTCTGGGTTAAGTAGCCTTTACATCTTCTTTGTGCCCATTATTTCCTTGTAGGAATGCTCTGGGTTCCTATCGTCATCCAGAGGTACTGTGACTCTGAGCCATGGAAGTGGGGAGGAGGGGGTCGTGGTGTAGGGATGCCTGGTCTTTCATTCCCCTTGCTGGTCTATCATCGGCCGCTCCGTCTCCTGGTATTGTCTCAGGATTCCCTAGGCTTCCTCCCAGTCTCCCATTCCCTGGCTATCCTCACCTGTCTTTCAGCATCTTTGTGGAAGGGTTAGGAATCAGAGGAGCTCACTTGCCCTGTGAGCTAAGTGGTAGAAATGGTGGGGGCAAAAAGAGAAGCTATGGACCCAGTCTCTGTCATGTGACTTCTGCCCTGGCTACAGTGGCCTTGCTGATGCATAGGCAGAAAGGCCGCATGAGGCTTCACGATCTCCATTTTAAAGCAGAGACTGAGCACTGGAAGGGTCTTTTCAGAACACGGAGCTCATCTCTCTTCTAGATGTCCTAGTACTGTTCAGAGGCCTGCTGTTACAGTTCAGGAGCAGGACAACGCTCTCCCGTCTCTGTTAGCTTTTACAGCTTAGCATGCTGGGATATCTCTGAGTAGGGGGTGGGGCTCCCTGGATTAGTCGGGGGCCCTCCAGAGAATCAGAATCAACAGAATATGAAACCTACGTATTTTGCATGTTATATACACAGATGTATATATGACATGTATAACAGCATGAGGAACTGGCTGGAATGACTCTGAAGGCCAACAAGTCCCACACTGAAGACCCTGGATAGCTGAGGGTGTGAGTTCCAGCCCCAAAGCTTGAGAGCCAGGATGAGTTGCTGTTGTGGTTTTCAGCTATGAAAAAAACTGGACAAAGTGTCAGGCAGAGAGATTCTCAGTTCCTTGGGAAACAGCTTCGTTTTTCTGCTGAGTTTGCTCTGCTCCACACTGCCCTGACTGGACAAGGGCCTTCTCACACTGGGAATGTGATCTGCTTTACTTCAGCTACCAGTTCAAACACGGTTATCCCCAAACACGCTGACACCTCTTAGAATAATGTTTGACCAAATAATGTTTGACCAAATACACGGCGCTCCTCGGCCCACTCCAGTGCACAGTTAAAATAACCACCCCACTTCCTTTCTGTCATTTCTCATTGGACTGGCCCTCCTTATTTGGTGTTACAGGAGTGGGCTCAGTCCCTTTATGAACCCAGAGTGTTCAGCGGTCCAGCCATTTATTTGTCAAAAGGGACCATGACCCCCAGTTGGGTAGAGACACTATTCTCACTGTCTGTCTTCTCCCGTAGTGAAGCTGTCAGCTCCTCTTGCCTCAGCTGGCCATATGGGATGTCTGCCTGCCCAACTTTCCATGCCACTTGTGTGGCCTGGCTGGACATGTTTGAGCTGCTCTGGCAAGATATATCAGAGTCAATATCTGGCTCTCACAACAGGGGTCCTCCCTTTTCTGTCCCATTCTTCTTGTTCAATCCCAGAGAAGTAGCAGTCGGGGCCGATAGGAACCTGGGACTGACCTGCGGGGAAAGCTCCTCACTGTCTGTTTCTGCTCCTGGTAGTGTCTTCAGAGATGGAGGTGAAGTGGGTTCCCCCTTAGACGCCTAAGGCTCTGTGTGCATCCTGTCCTTTCGGCCACCATAACTCCAGCACAGCTCACCAGTCCCAGCTCTATCTAACCACAAAGATGCTGGCACAGAAGCGTAGCCTCCATCACAAACTGGAAATGCAGTTCTCAGCTACAGGAGCAAGGACTTGACTCCAGCTCGGGTGTACCCCAGGCTGTGCTAGCTGTGATGTGTGGGGTGGAGAGGCTATGCATGGGTAAGGGGGAAATAATTTCAACATCAACGGTGTCACCCTTCTCACGTGTACCAAGAGCTCAGCTGGTGGTCATCCTAGGAAGTCACTATAGGTCGGACACTGCTGTGACATCTTCAGGACACAGTTAATGAGGTGGCTGGAGTAGACGACTCCTAAACGCCACATTTGACAGTGCTGAGATCTTCCAGTAGACAGGAGGATCCCCAGAATGGGTGGCTATAAAACTCCTTTATATTTGCTGCCTGGAGAAATGAGAGGCCCAGGGTCCCTGAGTACCTCACAGTGCCCAACTCCTTCCCCAGTGCTGGCCATTGCTGGGGGGCGGGTGGGGGGGGGGCTGTAGGCACAGCCTTTGCAAAGGGCATGGCAGAAGTGAGGCCGCTTCCTGTTTGTCTGGGCCCCTGCCAGTGCGTTCTGCCGAGACTGGGAAGGGAAGAGCAAACAAGAGGATTTTCAGATGGTCTTTGCGGGCCTTCCACTTTGTTTTCCCTTGGAGGGAGAGGCAGCCACGATTCTAAATCTTGGCCTGGAGGAGCTGGGCAAGAGAAATTGGAGGGGAGGATGGCTTATGTGAGATGAGGAGACTGAAGCCCCGCTAAGCTGATCTGGCGAGCGCTTGATCTGAGCCCTGCTCAGACAAGCTTCAGCTTCTCTGGAGAGAATGCAGCTGACCTTTCTGGAGGCTGTTGCTTCTCTTACAATGGACTTTTCAAAGGAACTGTCATCGGTGTGGTGTGCTGGGAGAGGACCACCCAATACTCCCTGAGTACCTACAGAGACAGGGCCCTTACTACCTTCCCAGGGCCACCCATTTCACCTCCGTGCAGGCTTTCCTAACAGTCCGCCTCCATCCAGATGGGTAATGGGAACTTCCACCCAACATTCCAGAGACTCCGGAGACACTCAGACCATGGCACCTGTCATCCGGATCCCACTTGGGCGGTACACTCCACACTCTTGCTGGGGATGTGGCTGGCTGCTCAGTATTAGTCATTCCACTTCCTCAGCTGGACAGTAAGCTGCTGCCAGCAGGGACCAGATCATCTCCATCTTTTATATCCCACGTACTCACTCCCAGCAGGGCGAGCATATGGCGAGCCTTAATCACCACATCATGGAACTAGGGAAGGAAGAAAGGAAATGGAGAGGAAATGAGATCTGCCCTCACTTTTTTCTCTACTAGACAGTGGGTCCCCACCCGGGGTAGAATGGCCAGTGGGTGCTGGGGGGGGGGGATGGGTAGCTCCGTGGGTAAAGTGTGTGCAAGCATGAGGACCTGAGTTCAGATCCTTGGCATCATGTGAAAGGTGAGCATGGAAGGTGTACCTCTAAGCCAGTGCTGGGGGGGATAGAGACAGGGAGACTCTCGGAGCTTACTGGCCAGCCAGTCTAGCTGAAACAGAAGCTCCAGGTTCAAAGAGACCCTGTCTCAAAAAGTAAGATGAGGAGTGATTGAGAAAGACATTCAACATCAACCCCTGGCCTCCAAATGCATGCACATGGACAGACAGACTCAAAGACACAGACACAAACAGACAGACAGACAGACAGACAGACACACACACACACACACACACACACACACACACACACACACTGATCAGTTGTTCTTGACAGACGTGAGCAGCACCTTGGCATGGAACACAGCTCTGGGCTTTGCTTTCTGTGCCTAGGTGCCTACTCCGGGATTCTTTAAAGGGCCCAGCACAGTTCTTCATCTGAGTTTAGGGGAGCTGGGCAGGTCTCGGATTTAGTTATGGAGATTCCAACTGTAGCCACGTCACTGTGATGACTAATTTCCACAGAGAAGTCTCTCTATCTGCAGTCTCAGTGTGTGCAGCTTCTACGATGGGCAGTTGGCAGATGAGGCACCCGAAGTTCAGAAAGGTTAAATGATGTGAAAAGTAGGATTTGAATCCATATCCCCCAGCCTGCAAGCTCAGAGCCTCTTTTTGCTAAAAAACATCAGGCTGTTTTTGTTTGTTTGTTTGTTTGTTTGTTTGTTTGTTATTGTTGTTAATGATAAGTTAGAGCCAATGGCCGTGGGGCAAGGGAAAGTGGGAAGGGTGTGGAGTGAGGATGTGCTGGTGGAGGTTTTGGACTCTAATATGGCAACACATGCTAAAATCTCATTTGTTTCCCAGGCTGCTTGTGGAGCTTCATCCTTGCCCTGTGTCTTTTATAGTGAGATTCTGGTCTCTTAGCCAGGGAGTTTCTTTTCCTGGGAACTACATAACGATAAGGACTTCCAGGAGTGCCCTGAGCAGGTGTGGGAGAAATCTAGAAACCAGGCAGAGCAAGGGAAAATTGGGCTTTGAGGCAGTCACCGAATGATCATTCTGCGAACTTCATTGAGCAGTTCACATGTTCTAGGAGCTGTGCTGAACTCCACTGGGTTGAAAAAATAGGGGGTTCTGATCCCCAAGATCTTGTAGATTGTTGGGGAAGGAGTTCCTCATGCAGAAAGATGGGCAGAGGAGGGGGAGGGTTGCTGGAGTTGGTTGGGCCCACACCTGGGTTCCTCGCTGGAATCCTCTACTCCGGCATCCCCCTCAGGCCTGGCTCTGAGTTTAAGTCAAATAGCCTTGGTCCCCAGTTGCCTCCTGCCTGCCACGTTCCAACTCAATCATTCTTTGAAATTTGGAACTGGAGCTAAAACGCCTTTGCCCCGTAACGGGATTTGCACAGTCTCCACAGCAGCGCCCGCGTCGCTCATCACCTGCTGTTGTAATCTGTACCACTAAGCCTGCAGCTAGAGGCGGAAAAGCTTAACTCGTTTTTCCTGGCACAGGAGCCATATTTCAGGAGGGGAGCTAATCCACAGCCCATCTCCACACACGGAGGCTCTCAGAGGAGGTACCCATGGTAGAGAGGGCAACGGCTCCTTCCTTCCTTCCCAGAGGAGCTCTGAGGATCATGCTCCTCTTACACAGACAGACTGCAGGAATTGTGGTGTCTGAGTCTGAGGGTTAACCTGCTCTGGGGACCTTCTCAAGAATGTTGGTGGCAGAGACAAGATGGCTAATCTTCCTGGTGATTTCGATACCTAGACTGAATGGGCCTCCATATCTTCTGCACTGGAAGAGTTGACTCTGTCTAAAGTACTAGACAAGTGTTTTTTGAGCGAGTGTGTGTATACCGGTGGTGTATACCTACCCAGGGATGCTGATTAAACACCTAGCACATTTTCTAAAACCCAAACAACTGCTCATGTTCTGTTGTCTTCTAACTTTGTCTTGACTCTTTGTGCTTTGGAAGAATAGAGTCCAGAGTGAGCAGGAGTTTACTGAATGCTTGCTGGAGCTCAGCTCTGTTTGAGGCACTGTGCTTAAAAGCACGAGATGGGAGTGGGGGGTCCAAACACATGGGCACTAAGTGGAAAAGCAATCTAGAAATAGGAAAAAAGTTACAAATTCCTTAGAGACAGAGGCCAGGCATGTGTGCATCCACACACACATTCAGTGATTTGTTCCGAATGTATTTACTAAGCCTAACACATGACAGATGCTCTTTATCAATGCTGATAGACACCGGAGCTGTCCTAGTTCAAGTGGAATGCACTGGAAGGACTGGCAGTGAATGGAATTTGGCTTGACCCAAGCAATGCGTTTCTGAGAGGCTGACTGTCCGAAGTGCAGGAGGTTGTGAGGAAGTAGGTTCTTCATCTCTGGGAAAGGTATAAGTTTGAGTAGAGGCTTTGTAGGCAGACCTCTCAGATGCAGAAGCGAGTGTAACATGTCCTATAAATGCCCATTTATCCCTCCCCCCTTTTCCAGTGCACTCTAGTATCCTTCAACTACCAGCACCCATTTCTTCCTGCCGGAGAACCTTCTCTGTTCACTTCCTGATGACAAGCTGGAAGTCCCAAGGTATGGGTGGCACCTAGGAGCAGCCTTCACAGTTGTCTGAAAGGAGCCAGTATGCAAATGTCCCAGTCCCCTCCTCCTTGTTATTGCTTTCCAGAGTTGTCAACAGCATGAAGCTCTATTCCTCACAGTGGAAATCTCCTCAGTGATCAGCTTCCTTGGTTGTCTTCCTCTCCGCCTTTATCCTCACCTCCCTCCTGGTACTTCTTGGTTTTACTTCTAGAATGATGGCCTTGCACTTGGTCCCTGGCCTCTGCATTTCCTTTTTGAATAACCTGAAGGAAGACAAGGGTATTTTACCCTATGTGGAAGCTGAGACCTCTGAGGTTCCCCTCCTTCCATTTCTACTTGGATAAAGAAACAGGGTCACACTGAGCCTGGAACTTCCCTCCTCTGCTGGGGAGCAGAGTGTGGGGCATTTATCACTCATCTGACATAAGATGCTCAGCTTGTCTTCCTGCCAGGTCAGGAGGTCCCCTGAAAGCATTTGGTGGCAGCTACTTTAGTGATGCATGCCCTAACTTCCATTCCACCAGAGCTCAGGCTTGGGGGACCAGGATGCCTCCTAGACACTTGTGGATACGGCTCTCCTTGATCTTTGGACCTCTCAGTCCGTGCTAGCTCTGGGCAGGGCTGAGCCCTCACATCCACCATTCCCAAGGACCTCTGGTTCACACAGTTGATGAGCCAAGGGTTGGGCGGGCCTAGTCTGAAGGTCTTTTCTGTGTCACCTGGCTAGAAGGCATTGAACTAAACAAGCAACTGGGCCAGGCTAATTGCCTGCCACTCTACAAGGCTAGGACACTGGCTTGAGCAGTGTCTACCATACCGCCACAGACAGTGTGATGAAACCACACTTCGTTATAAAGGCAGGGAAGGAGGACGGAGACAGCTTATTCAGTAGGTGTGGTGGACACTGCGATGGCCACCAGGTCCTCATCAGTGAAGAACTTGCCGGCCAGATGCTGGGAAAGCAGTCTGCACTTAGAACCTTTAGGGGACAATTCAGTGGCAGAGAGTCTCCTACCCAACCAAGGCTGAGACCCTTTTGGGATTGCTCACACTCAATAACAGATTGATACATGAGTTGATACATGCCATCTGGCTAGATTTGGGATGGCTCTAACAGTCCTTTCATAAGGGGCTAGAAAGATGGCTCAGTGGTTACGAGCACTGGCTGCTCTTGCAGAAGATCCAGCTTTTGTAATACTCCTTAGTAAGTACCCTCTTGGTAAAATTCAGTTCAGAGGTTGCTCTCAGCGACCCTACCTTGGGACAATGGGACACTGTCCTTGCTGACTCAATTGAACCTCTGAATCAGTCTGCTTAGCCTAAAATTGTCAATTTCTAAATTGTACCTTCCAGAAAGTCCTTGATATCTTAGAGAGTGAAATGGGGGTAGGTCCAGCTCTTTTTCCACTGGTCTCAAGAAATTGTGTGTGTGTGTGTGTGTGTGTGTGTGTGTGTGTGTGTGTGTGTGTGTTATGGGGATTAGGGTACTAGGCCCTGCAGGTCACACACACATGCCACTACATCCTGGAGTGCACTGGTACCCCTGTCACAGCAGAGCCACCATATGCAGGCAGATGTCCTTCAGAAGATGTAGCAGTTACAGGCCTCCGAGCAGCAGTGTCTTTCTGTCCCAGGCTCATTCTTACAGCTGGGACTATGATGGGAGCTCGCTTTATTAGATCCCATTATAAATGGATGATTTGCCATCTCTGAAGATAAATGGGAAGCTTAATGCAGAGGTACCCTGTCTGGGGAAACTGGAGAGTTATGGATGTTAGCTTTGTAGCTTTGTGAAAGCACTTTCTTAGGGAAACTGAAATGACCAAGATGAGATTGAATTAGTATGTACTGGTATGAGCTTTTTCTCCCCCTATCCATCTTGATTTTTTTTTTTTTTTAAGGAATGGATTTGCCTCCTGTGTGAACAGTTTCATAAAATGCAAAGCTGAATTTGGGCTTGGCAATTAGCAGGGTTGCCTCCTGGTGCTGTCATCGGTGGAGAGGGTGAAGAAAACGCCCTCTGCTGGCTTCCCTCCTCGTGGGGTCTGCTTGCTCCCACTCCCTGGGCTCCCACTCCCTCCAGGTGCTTCCTTTACAGGGTGATTAGCACCACTTTCCATTCCAGCTGCAGACTCCTGGATTCTGCTTCTCTGAGTCACTCTACCACGCGCCCTCTTTATTACCCTGTCCCATTCTGAATTTCCGACTCAGGTTCCCAATTAAGAGGTAAGCTGCTTGCTGCTCACCAGTAGGCAGCTCCATCCATTCAAGACTAAATGCTTGAGGTGTAAAGATGAGGATGTGGAGACGCCTGTCCTTCAAGAGAAGGATCTAATGGAGGAAACACAGATGTAGATAATGCCCAAACCAGTGCTCCATGACGGAGCTATCTGAGATGACAGAGATGTCCCATGTTTGTGGTATATATTGTGGTCCCTCTAGAATAAGTAGGGATGGGTGTCTGGGACTTCGGGCAACTGTCTTAGGATCCTGAGCAAATGGCTTCTGAGATTTGAGCCTCGGCGTCATATTTTGTAGAATCACAATGTGCTTCTAGAATCTCTCTAGAATCTAGAACCTCTCTAGAACCAAAATATCTGGTGGTCTAGTCCCATTTCCTCCTGACATAGAGGAAGGAAGAAAGGCCGTGGCATGTCCAGGCTCATGATAAGGGAGAGACAGAATCGGGACTCTAACTCTTCCTTCCTGGCTTTTTGACTCCAGCAGACTGTTACAAGCTGTGAGGGAGGGAACAAGTATTAAGAGAGAACAGAAGGCCTTAGGACAGCCTAGGACTCCTAGGCTTCTCTTGACGCCTCCCATTTATGCTATCACAGACTCAAGACCAGGTTTGAGGTCTCATGTGTATTTGAGGTTCACAGGGTGAGTGTAGAGGGACGCTTATGGGTGACATTACTCAACTCCCTAGGACCAGCACACACTACCATGGTCAGTGTCTGTACCAAGTGTCTTTATCACCAAATAATTCTAGGAGCAAGGCACAGAAAGAGACAGAATGATGTGTTCCCCAGTTTACCTGGGACCCCAGATAGTGGGAGCACTGAGAATTCCTGTCCCTCCGAGACTTTACTAGGCATAGGAGCTATCTTCTTGGGTGGTCCCCATCAAACAGTGAATTCCAGCATGGCTTCTGGATTAATCTTTGAGTCCAAGAACTTTGTAGAGATGGAGAATAAAAAGGGATAGCTTGCCATGAATGGACTTAGCCTCTCCTCTGCTCCACAAATATTTATGAGCACAGATAGCATCTAAAGAAAGCTGTGCATGCATGGCTGGGAGCTGGGAGGCCTGGAAGCAGTTGGCACCAGGTGAATTCATTAGAAATTTAAAGCACAGACTACATAGTTTTCTCTCTATATATAATTCTAAGCACTGAGCCTACCCCAGGTCCCAGAGCACTCTCTGGGGATGCTGAGCTTTGCAAATGGAAGGCTCTTGATCACCCTGGCTTCCTAACGTGCTCCATACTAAGGTGCGCAATGAGTCTTGTAGTGAGTACCCATCATGACCCTGGCAGAGCCTGGGACTCACCTGGAGAAAGCTCCAGGGCTTTCTCCACTTCAGGTTTTCTCATGTTGGTGAGAGCCTTCTAGCCTTTTATGGAACCACATAAAACACTATAAACACCAGTATATTTAAACCTGTGTGTGGTTTCTTACTTTGGATGGCAGTGGCGGTGGCAGCGGCGGCGGTGGCGGCGGGGCGCGCGGGGTGGGGTGGGGGTGGGTTGAGAATTTTTTACTCACCTAAGATGTTCACCTTCTTTTAAAATTTATAAATTTAAATTTATTTTTATTATTTGCCTGTGTGCATTTGTATAATGTGAGTGTGGGGGCACGTGCATGCCATAGCATGTGTGTGAAGGTCAGGACGACTTTGTGGTGTCTGTTCTCTTCTTTCCCCTTTCTGTGACTCCCCGGGGCCTGAACTCAGGTCATCAGGCTGGTGTGGCAAGTGCTTTTACCTGCTGAGACATTTCACTGGCCCAAGTGTGTGTCCTCAGTGCTGTCTTTAAGGTCTCCTCCTGGCTGTGGTAGGTGCTAAGCTCGAGCTTTCCCCTTTCTGTGACTCCCCGGGGCCTGAACTCAGGTCATCAGGCTGGTGTGGCAAGTGCTTTTACCTGCTGAGACATTTCACTGGCCCAAGTGTATGTCCTCAGTGCTGTTTTTACCCGAGTGCTGGGATTAAAGGCGTGCGCCACCACCGCCCGGCTTCAGGATGATTTCTGTCTTCTTCCTTCCTCCCCATTTGACTGAGGAGAGGTCAAGAGATCTGAAGTCCAGTAGGGACTCACTCAATGTCACACAACTGTGGAGAGCCCAAGAGATCCCCAGTCAGGTAGGGACTCACTCAATGTCACACAATTGTAGAGAGGCCAAGAGATCCCCAGTCAGGTAGGGACTCACTCGATGTCACACAGTTAAGTCAGCAACAGGGTTGAATTGAGATGTCTAAATCATCCGATCATTTGCTCAGAAGGTTTTTAGTAAATTCTTAGTGAGTATCCAGGAACCATGATAGCCAAAGGGACAATGGAGGACAAGAAGACCCAGTCCTCATCCCCAGCGCCTGTCTTGGAGTGGGAAAGAATCAACAGTCCTACCTATCCTTTCCTGCATGTCATGAAGGAAATGGCAGGGGAACCATGTATAAAGTTTGGGTCACAGAATGGCTGGAGAACCAGGGATAGAACTAGGGACCAAGGAAACAGCTTTCACAAAAGCCCTGGGGAAGCAACGTTTGTTGTCAAGGGCAGCGTGGAGGAAGCGAGTAAGTGAGAGAAACTGGGATGGGCAGAGTGGAGGGGGCAAAGGCAAGGTCAGTGGCAGCCCTCCTAGGTCAACAAAGGACTCTGGGTTTTAGTCTCATTTACCATGTGGCCTGAGTGGAATAGCTGAGTTCCCACAGCACCGTGTGGAAGAGGCTGAGGGCTGACGAGCATCCGAAGAAACACGGACTTGGCTGTTCTGAGAAGGGAGCTCTGAAGACATGAGGAAATGGGGTGTGGCTGTTCTGGTGAAGATGAGCTTAGCTCAGGGAATGTAGTGACGGCCACCCCGAGAGGCAAAGCAAAGAGATCTTGGAGAGGGAGCCCCAGAGTTGGCTGAAGAGGCTGGCAGTGACAAACCAAGGGAGTGGTTTCACCAGCCCCACCTGAGGGCATTCAAGATGGGAGGAACCAACCTTGGGTACCTATGGGCAAGGTAGCAGGACCAAGCCCAGAGGTGGCTTCAGTGGATGTGACAGGAAGGGAAGGTAGGGGAAGGGAATGGGAAGCTGACGCAGATGGAGAGTGTCCACCATTCCTCCCTGGCAAGTTGCCTTCTCTGGCTGTGGCAATGAGGCCATAGGGTCAGCCCATACACCATCGCAAGTGGTGTGAGTGTGAATGGCATCCCTTTGGAGATGCAGCTCGTGGATCTTGCCCTTTGGGTGACTATCCAGGCAGGACTAACAACTTGGTTGACAGTGTCGTCTCTCAGGGCGGTTCCCATCATTGAATGAGACCATGGAAACGAGGCATGGAAAGCAGTCAGTATACTGCCTCGGACACTGGGTGCTCAGGGCACAGAGGGTCTAAAGCTCCACTCTCTTGCCTTGGAAATGGATCCTTCACCTCCCGTTATTCAATGTCTTCCTGCCCTTTTTTGTTTCTAAATTTTTATTTCATTTTGCTTTAGGTATATGGGTGTTTTGATGCCCTTGCTCCACCTGGGTGCCTACTGCCTATGGAAGCCAGATGAGGGCGCCATATCCCCTGAAACTAGAGTCACGGATAGTTGTGAACCACCATATTGGTGCTGGAATTCAATCCAGGTCCTCTGGAAAAACAGCCAGTGCTTAAAAGCCATCTTGCCAGGCCCCATTTTCTGGTCATTTAAGAGACAATAATATCATATAAGAGACTCCAGTTATCTTCTTGGCACTGGCCCAGAGAAGACTCTAGCCAAGTCACTTCTGATCTCCAAATCTTCTCTCTTGGTGGAAGAGCTTGTCCTAGACCAGCTTCTCTGCAGCACACTGCTGAGCCAAACAGAGGGGGCCTGCACTGGCAGAGCGAGCCCTTCCTTTTAAGAAGTCCAGGTAGGTCCAGACCCTGGTAGGGTCTCCTCCAACTGAGTTTGGTCTGCGCTCTGTCATGTAGATCAAATAGTTCCACTTTCTCTGTGTGCTCTGAAGTAAAAAACAAAACAAAATCAGAAAAAGCAACACCTAGAAGAGCCCTAAACATCATATTATCTCAGAGGTCTCTGCTGAGATAATATGACTGATGTTCTGTGAGTCGTCTTTCAGCTTCAAAACTCGCCTCTTTTGAGAAACTTGCCCTACAACATCATTCAATGGCATCTCCCCCTCCCTTTCCTGGCCTATCCATTAGTTACAAGCTGCAATGTCCTGGAATTAATTCATTTATTTATGCTTCTTAATATGTGACCTGCGGGTTGTTTCCCATAACAACAATGACAATGACAACAGCTACTGCCATTTTTCATGCATGCAGGTACCTGGTAGACACCTTAAGAAGCAACCTTGGGAACCTTGGGACTTTGGTGGCTTCAAGCGCTTGCTAAGAGTCAACAACTGGGTCAGAATTTGGACACAAGTCTTCCTGGCCTAGCTCAGTCTAAGCCAGTTAAACAGCATACGGTGTTCTCTGTGCGCCCTATTAGACTGTGGGGGCCCCAGGAAGGGCCTGTTTTCTGCATTCTCCCCATCTCTCTTTATTTTAAGACTCTGCTCAGTAATAAAAGTCAAGATCATTGTTGGGTATGCCAGACATCTTGGTTCAAGTTGAAAATGTTATGTACAACTCTCCCCAATCCAGGTTGTAGACAGAGAAGGGCACAATTAATTTCCAACCTCCTTCCTTTACTTTTTAGTTCGTGTGTGTGTGTGTGTGTGTGTGTGTGTGTGTGTACAGTGTGAATGCACACATGCTCATGCCGTGTAGTGTGTACAGAGGTCAAGAGGTCAGAGGACAACCTCAGGTGTTGGCTCTTGGCTTCCCCCCTAGCTTGAGACAGCCTCTTGCTTGGTTCCACACCACGTCTGCTGAGCTAACGGGCCCGCAGTTTCCAGGGATTGTCACGTCTCATGCTGTCTTCCTACAGATGTGCTAGAATTACAGATGTTCATCTACATGTCTGGGTTTACTTGGGTCCTGGGGATTTGAACTTGGGTCCTTAGGCTTGTGTCATGCATGCTTTTACCCACTGAGCTATCTTCTTCGCCCTGACTTCCAGCTTTACTTGCCTGTAGATGAGAAGGATCTTACAGACCCCGTGGCATGGGAATCAGGCCCCAAGTGACCTTGTTGCTGGTGTGCCAAAATAAGAAGACCCTCCTATGGAAGGGCACAACTAAAGAGACATCCAAGAGCTTGCCCCTCAACCGGGGAGCTGGCCTGGGTGCTGGTCCCGACGTTTACTGTAGATGTCTTATATCAACGTCTAGGACTCTCTATAAGAGGGAGAAACAAGAGTTGGTGACTGATATCTGTAGCCTTCGTGGGTTGTGGGAGCCTGGCGTGAGCCTTACACAGCTGAGTGGCACAGGCTGGGGTGCTGGCTTCCCAGATAGACACCTTAGTGAACTAGCGTTGTTCAGGGATGTCTCCATCCTCTCCTCTTCTCCTTACACAGCTGAGTGGCACAGGCTGGGGTGCTGGCTTCCCAGATAGACACCTTAGTGAACTAGCATTGTTCAGGGATGTCTCCATCCTCTCCTCTTCTCCTTCTTGGACTCTGTCTTCACAGAAGACCCTCACCTGGCCTTCCCACTGCCAGGAGCTCTATGAAACATTTGAATTGGGGCTCCAAATGAGTTATCTGTGAGTGACCCTGGGGAACCCCCATCTCTCTCTGCCTCCACCTGAACAGCCAAATCAAATACAAATCTGCTTCATCATTACGGGTAAAGTGGTCATGAATTTAACTGTATGGTTCATCAGTCATTGCTATATAACCTAGAACTCGTCTGTTAGCACTTACTCAATAAAGATTTCCTGAGCACCTACTGCGTGCCACACACTAGCCTAGATACTGAATGTATGATGGGACGGTGAGTAGACTAGGATAGGAAAGTGGCATGCTAGGCCTGGCAGAGCCTTAGAATATCCCTGGGCAGGGCAGTTAAGGCCTCTTTTGGTTGAAACCTGAATGATGATGCACAAAGAAACGATGGAGAAATAGAAAATGTTGTGGAGACATAAGATACAGCAAGTCCAAGGCCTTAAGTTGCAGAGCAGGGGAACCACTGAGAAGTCTAAGAGGTTTCTAGTTTGCTGCTGCACAGGCAGTGAATTGCAGGGCCTCCAGGTGGGAGCTGAGAGTACATTTAGGTGGCCATTCAAGGGTCCTGGCCAGCAATGATGCCACTCTCTGAACCTGTTTCCAAAATGCAGACAAGAGTACCTACCTTCCAGGATGGTGATGAAGAGGGAGTGAAAGGAGTCAACGGTATGCAACTCACAGAAACCATTAGCAATAGCGAAAAATTGACCATCGTGGGCACAAGCCCCGCTATGCAAGCCCTTCCGGGAGAATTGAGCCTATAATGGTCAGGACTTCTTCAGTCAGCCACTCTAAGGATGGGATGCAGGCTACCCTTCCTGGCTTTCCTATCCTAGGTTGTTAGTGATGAGAAGGGCATCTATGGTGCTCAGCACCCACTGCAAGGTAATCACCAGGCTGGAAGGAGTGGACAGGCAGTCTCTGGGGGAGGGGTACTTCTTCTGTGTGTTACCAAAGCAAGACTGCCAGCCAGTGGGAGAGCCCAAACATTTTGGACTCCGTGCCTTCCTAAGATGAAGCTGGGAGACATTCCTGCCTCATTCTGTAAGTCTGCTGAGTTGAGAAGGGACAGGAGAAAGGCTTAGCTAACAGGAAAAGCCAACTGGGATGCAGAAGATGTGGAGATGCTCTTTGCTTCTCCCTGACTTTCATAGGAGAAAGGCTTAGCTAACAGGAAAAGCCAACTGGGATGCAGAAGATGTGGAGATGCTCTTTGCTTGTCCCCGACTTTCAGTCAGCAGGGAGGGGTACACTGGAAATAGAGGAAGGGAGAAAGGAGAGGTGGGTAGATTTCTTCCCCAGCTTCCTGTCTGTCCTCAGAGATGAGAGGGTAAGATAAGATAGGCTGGGCTTGTGAAAAGGGCTTTGGTGAGACACTCTCGGTATGCAGAGACAGCAGATGGACCCCGAAGCGTATTTCTGCTCAGCGAGCAGGGTCTCCTACCCTGTAGAGATTCACCTCTTCTGAGTAGTGCTGCGACAAGCTGAGGGCCTGGAGAGCCCTGATGCCCTGCAGCCACACCTTGGACTCCTCTAGCTGCCTGCCACTGTGGTAAAGGGAAATTTTATGAGTTCTTCATTCCTCAGGTCCTATGGGGCCTTTGCCTTGCTCAGACCATCTCAGATACACACATATATCTTCAAAAGAAAAAGAAAGAGAGAGAAAAGCTATTTTATTTCATTGCCAAACTATCCACTTTAAATACCCTTTTTATTACAGTATCTGCATAGTAATACTAATAATAGATCTTGTTGGCAGTTCTAATGAGGCTGGAGAATATAAGGTTCCCAATAAAGTTAATTGTTGCCTTTAATATTCTCATACATTTATACATGGTAAATCTTTAAAGGAGAAAAAACACTCCATTTCACCCCTGTTAAGCAGCTGGTCGCAGACTGGATAGAGACCAAGTATAGCAGCAGTGTGGGCTGGGAGCTTGGCTCAGGAGAACTTGGGCTACCAGCTCCAAACTTCTTCTTTTGAGCAGCAACAGCCTGGACTTTAAGCCAGTAGGAGCCGAACTTCTAAGTTGGCCTCGATGCTTCTTCATTTTATAGCTTAGAGACATGACTGAACCTCTCTTAGCCTCATTTTTTTTTTTTTGGTCTAACGTGGGATTTATAATATGTGTGTGTAACTCAGCAGAGTACATGGCATGTTCTCTGTGTTCTTCCCATGGAAATTATTATCATCATTTCTCTCCTCTGTGTGTGTATGCTTAGGCGTGTGTGCATACACGTGCATGTGCATAAGGACAGGGAACCATCTTCACTTTCACTCTTCACCCCCACCCACTGTATGCTTTAAGGCAAGGTCTCTCCCTGGCCTGGACTCATCCATCTAGGCTGACGGGCCAGCGAGCCTCAGGGTCTGCCTGTCTCTTACTTGCCATTGCTGTGATTACAAGCACATGCCACTGCACCCACTTTTTGACACGGGTTCAAACTCAGCTTCCTGTGCATGTACAGCAAGCACTCTACTGACTGAGTCATCTCTCTAGCTACATTATCACCATTTTAAACTGTTTAAATACAATTAATATTTCATCCACCCACCATGCATTCTCACTGAGGGCGAAATAAATCACAGCGCTACAAAGACTGTATGTGAACGGCAGAGCCGAGCACAGACCTCTCTGTTGGTCGGTTCTTCAAGATTGCACAATGACAAGTGTTAGCCAGGGCTTGAATCCAGGGTTTTGAGTACCCAGGGTCTTCCAATATGCACCAGTGTTTAGGTGACCCCTGACCTCTGCACCTCTACCCCCAAGAAGGTCTCACCAACTTTGCTTTTCTTCTACCTTTTAATGAGACCTGGGTCACTACTGCCTGAGTCTAGACCAACCTTGATTCCAAGCTGAGGTAAGGGAGGGCTTCTTCCCCAGTCTTGGGACAGACAGTCCTGATTCTCGTCTCACCCCTCCCAGTGGCCATTCTTCCTTTTTACTTTTTCTTGGAGGGAAAAAAAATCACATGAATTTTTCAGTGGCGGAACAAAGAGGAGTGTGTGTTTCACCATTTATTCTGTCTCCAACTCCATGTATTTCTGACAGTTCCATTGCACTGCTGACACTTCTGATGTTTTTCCTCCCAGGAGGGGTAGCAGAGGGAGATTTTACCGCTTCCCCCTCCAGGCCCAACCTTCCCGATCTGAGAGAGGGAGTGAGGAACCGAGGTGTCCCAAGTTAGGGACAGCCCCTGTGACCTTGTGTTTCAGCAAACAGATCACAAACAAGGCTCACCCCTTCCCGACCCTTCCCCACCCAACCAGGGTTCTCTTCTACACATCAACGCCTCTCCTACTGGCAAGTGGCAAGAAATACTATGTGACAGGATGGTTGCCATGGCAACTCTCGTTTCCAGTTAAACAACCGGGCACTGATGAAAGGGGTCTCGCTTGCTTTGGTTAAAGGGTTTGTTGAGAAGGGTGTGGGGCTCCTTTTCTTCTTTGTCACCTTTCTTAGTCCTTGCTTTTGGTCTCGTGTGTGTGTGTGTGTGTGTGTGTGTGTGTGTGTGTGTGTGTGTGTGTGTGTGAAAGAGAGAAGCATGAGGTAGGGGCCTTGATGGGCCAGGGCTGCTCAGTTCCTGGAGAAAAGGAAGGTAGCAATGGGCTGGACCAGAGAGAGGCAGATGGGGCTCTGGGTCTGAGAGAAGAGAATGGACCTTCCGTCCTTGCATCCATGGTTTCCTCCCAGACCCACCTGCTCATGTCTGTATTCTCTCAGAGGAAGGAAGGACCTGTTGGGGGAAGAAATGGGTTGGTGGAGGACCCTGTGTCCCAACAGGTGGTTGGGTAATTAAGTGAGCTTTATGCACACAACACTGTTTTGCCCGATGTAATTGCAGTTTCCATATAAATAATTCACGGGAAATTATTAGAGTGAGGACATCGCCCGCCTCTTCATAATTTGCTTAACCGAAATAGGCTCTTTCATCATGCACGTTGATTTGCCTTAAGACCATGCACTCAGCATCCTTCATAGGCCCGCTCCTCTGAAAACGAGAATGCAGAATTTAATTAAGTTATGCAAATCGGGCGTCCCCTGCCTGGGGAGAGGCAGAGTGTTTGCCCACATGGCTGTGGGGTGGCACAGAGATGGGAAGGTGGGGCCCAGGTGTGCCCCAGGGGGTGGGTAGCTGTTTGGGGAGGAGCCAGAGTGCTCCCTCCCCATAATAAGAGCAGCATAGGATGGGAGAAGGGTTTGGGTCTGGACTCCACGGGTGGGGCAGAGCAGGCCCCAGGGGTTTGACCTCCTGACTGACTGATGTGTTACTTTGGAGAAATTCTTAACCTGAGGGAACCGTCAGGAGCCTTCCATGTGAAATGAGGATAGTAAAGGCACTGAGCTGGGGCTCAGGGGCGAGGTCCATTTGAGCACTGTGTACCATGCTGAATACAGTTCCAGCTCCGGGGGTAGGGAGTCACCAGCCGCCCTGTGATTACTATTACCTCCATTGTGATTGTTGTTACTGTCCCTATGTAACAACACTGAATCTCTCTGATTCCGATTTTCATTTTTTTCACAGAAATGTCTAGCTGAGGCCATCCTGTCTTCCTGCCTCAAGGAGAGTCAAACTTAGAACTTTCTCCCTAGATTAAACCCATGATTTGGGGAAGATATTATTAATCAGAGGAGAACACGTCACATTTTGAAGCTGGGTTCACATCCCAGGTCCTTTGTTTGAATACGGTTATGGGCAAGCCTTTATGAACTGTGAGGGTCTCTTGGGTAGAGTAGGCAAAGTTTTCTTGACTGGAGTGGAGGAGGGGGTAGGAGGAACTTCCCTTTAGGGTTGGGGGCGGGGGTTAGGAGTAGCTTCCTGGACAAGCACTGGACAAGTGCCTGTCTTGTGTTTTATGCTCTACAAAAAGTGGCGACGCTGTCAGTGACTCTAGCCCATCTGCCTTAGCCTCCTCTGTCTACCCCCCTTTGCCTTCTTTTATTATGGCCCTTCCTCCCTCTCCTTCTTTCTTTCATGCCGTCCATCAAAATACTGTCTACTAGATTACTCTCCTATTTCCTGGGACAAAGTATCTGCCCATCAGAACTTGGGGGAAGTAGAATGTGTTTTAACTCAGTTTCACAGCAGGGGTGGCGTTAATGATTGTGGCTTCTGTGGCAGGAGGTTGTGGTAACTTGCTCATTTCTTGTCAATCAGTAAGTAGAGGTCTTGCTTTGGCTGGAACAGGAGCCAGGTTGTGACCTATAAACTTGGCCCCTATCACCCTGCTGCATCGGCCAGCTGGGCGCCATTCCGAAAGGTTCCATAACATTAGAAAACAGCGCCACCTGCTGGGGCCCAAGTGTTCAGGCATACAATTCTATGGGGGATAGTTCCCATTCCAACAATAACAATGGCCATAAAATCCAATAAGACATCCACATTGAAAGATAAGGAACTGATGTCTTTGAAAGCCTTTCCCCACCCTGAGGGGACTGACATTATTTCAAAGGAATAAAAATGCTTAATTTCTAAATACCAAAGGCTTGGTAACCCGTTGAGGTACTCTATAAACCAGCCATCAAGTCAGAGGTATTCCCCAGTCTCTGCTAAATAGGTGATCCTTATTCTCTACTAGACAGTAGTGGATTCTTTGCAAAGAAGCTCAGTTTGAGAATTTGTCTAATGGCAGGTTTAGTGTATCTCTTTCTCCATCTTCCTCTCTCCCTTCCTCCCATCCTCCCTCTCTCTATATGTGTATGTATCTCCCTCTGTCTATTTCTCTGTCTCTGTCTCTCTATGTCACTTTCCCCTTATCTCTTCCTCCCTCCTTATGTCTCTCAACCATTATCACAGAACCAATCGCCTCACTCATTAAACAAATCTCTATTGATCACCTACTATATATAAAATACCATGCAAAGCATTTGGGTTTACGTTGGCAAACAAAACAGACTCAGTTCCTCCCCTAACTGAAGTTGTAGGTGCCAGTCATAGAGCAAAAGGTTGCATCTCTAAGTATATAGCTCCATATTCAATGAAGACTGTGAGGGAAAGATGAAGGAGGACAGGAGAATGATGGGTGTGTGTGTGTGTTTAAATGGCAGGCATTCTCTCAGCAGGATCGGGAGTGAGCTCGTTGAAAGGCGATGGGAAGGGTATTCTGGGCAGTGGAAGTGAATGGATAAAGCTTGAGGTCAGGAAGAGGACTGATGTCTTTGAGGAGCTGGGAGCTGACAGAGGCTGGAGTGACTGAGAGGACACTGTCAACTTCATCCAGTGACTGGGCACATCCAAGGTCTTGACAAATATCGAGATATCTCAGGGCCCAGTCAAGCGGGCACATAAAATTCAACATCACCCTCACTAAAGAGACATGACAAGGGTGATACAACACTGTGAGATTAGTGACAAGCAGGTGCCATTGTCTCTCTCCACCCCTTAGGCTCGTGGGACTGGGAGGGAACAGTAACCATAACCAGCTAGTGAGGGTCAGGAGATGGGGTCTCAGGACAGTGAAAAGCCACCTTGAGCAGAGATACAGCTGAAGCTCACAGAAGTTGCCCTTCAGTATCAAGACCTGTGTCCTAACAAAGTTTCAGTCCATCCCAGAATGGGGGAAGAGCAGGACTTCCCACAGGGGACTCGGAGAGAATTGGGGACCCACTGTCAGAGATGTTTGCTTCTGGCTCCGCTAATTATTTGTTACTGAATTAGCAGCTGATATCCAGTATCCTCACCTACAGTGGGATGTGCTGTGTGTTTCCTGCTGGGGCCTCCAGAGTTGCTGTTCACGTTTCTCTAGGTTCTAGGAGGCTGACCTTTACGGGCTGTATCTTAGTCAGCTTTTAATCCCTGCAACAGAGTCCTGAGAAAAATCAACTTAAAAGGATGAAAAGTTTATTTTGGCCTGTGGGTTTTCAGCCCATGGTCACTTACAGTTTCTTTGGGCTTGTGGAGCCACAATACATGAAGGAAGCAAAGCGTGTGGTTGGGGAGGACTGTTCAATTCCTGGTGGCAGAAAAGCCCAGGTTCTCGATTATCCCTCTCAAAGGCAGGCCTCCAACGATTCAACTTCCTTTCAGCTCTTCAAGGTCCTAGCGATCCTCAACAGCACCAACACCTGGGGATCAAGCCTTTCACACACGGCATTTGGAGGACACTGTAGATCCACACTACAATAGACTACATTCACAGGATAAAATATCTAAGAGTAGATCTTTTCCCTTCTGGCTTGGCTGAAGTGAAGGATCAAGACGGCCTGGAAAAGCAGAAAGGTTAAGGTATACATTTCTCCTGTTCTCTCATTGCTAGGCAGTGGGTAGGCTGCACCCCTCTCTATAAGACCATGCTCCATTTTTCACTGTGCTAATGGATCCTGAGGCCAGGTTCTGGTCACTATTTCCTCTCAGTCCCATCAGCCTAAAGGGTCGGGAGAGGCAATGCCACCCGGCTGTCACTAATCTCACAGTGCTGTGTCACCCTTGTCATGTCCCCTTAGCCCTGCCCATGTGTTTGAAAAGAGTTCCCTCAGTGAGCATGATGATTAATTTTATATGTCAACTTGCCTGGGCTATGAGGTACTCTGATATTTGTCCAGACAGTCTGGTGTGTCCTGTCTCTCGATGAGGTTAGCGTTTGAATTAGTATGCAGTAAAGACTATTCTCCCTAATGAGTCATGCACTATCCAACCAAGAGATCTGAATAGATGAAAACTGATGAGGAAGAGGAAACACCTGACCATCTTGAGTTGTGTCATGAACCCTCCATCATCTTGACATGAGTCTTCCACCCCCAGGCTGGAACTTACACCATGAGTTTTCTGGTTCTTCGGCTCACCAACTTCAGGTCTTGTGAGCCATTCACCTCATGGCAGAGAGACAGAAAGGGGGTGTGATGCTTCCTATTGATAGTCAACTTGACAGCATCTAGAATCACCCAGGAGGTGATCTCCAGGCATGCTTTTGAGGGAGTGTCCAGATTAGATTAACTGAGGAGAGATGGCCCACCCTAAATGTGGACGGTACCATTCCATGGGAAGGGTGCAAGCTTAACACCAATATTCACTTCCCCCTGCTTCCTGACTGCAGAGGCCATGCGACCAACTGCCTCGTATCCTGCCACCCTGACCTCCCCGCCAGGACAGACTTTGCCAACTGTGAACCAGAATCAGTACCGCCTCCCTTCCATTGTTTTTGTCAAGTATTTTCTCACAGCCCTAAGAAAAGTGGTTAATATAGGCACCCAGGACAAGATACAGCCCCCAATGTCATGCCCTCAGGAATCTCCTTTCTCTAACTAGGCCTGGAAGTTTCCATCACCTCCTAATGCTATCACATCATGAGTCCATCAAGGGGAAAATCCACTGATTAGGTCACCCCCCAACACACACACCCTTAATACAAGTACCTCTCAATGACTGGATCTACCAACAGGGAACCCAGCCTTCAGTACCTGACTTTTTTTTGTGGGGGGGAGGGGAGGTGTGCATCTCATATTCAAACCGTAACATCTCGGAACCTCTCAGCTTCAATAATTGTGTGAGCCAATCTCCTCCCCTGCCCCTACCCCTGACTTTTCTCCCACACACCAGCCTTGATTGGAAAATTAGTATCAGGAAAAGGGAAGAGATGAAACAATTATCTCCATTACGGCTCCTGTACCTCTTCACAAATCCCTTTACCTTTCACTTCATTAAAACTTAATTGACATACAATAAACTGAACATATTTAAAGTGTACCATACGATGAGTTTTGACATATGTGTGTTCAAGATAATGAGCATATCCATCATCTCCCAAAGTTTCTTTGTGCCTGCCCCCTTTGAAATCTCTGGCTCCTGCTCCCTGCCCCCAATCCCTAGGCAACCAGATCTGCTTTCTGTCACCACAAGCTCATTTGCATTTCCTACAATTATAGAAATGGAAGCATACAGTATGCGTTCTGTTTGCTTGCCTTCTTTCACTCAGCATAATTATTTTGAGCTCCATCTGTGTCGTAGTATGTATCGATAGTTCACTCCTTTTCATTTCTGACGGTATTTTGTTACATGAATAGCCCATGGTTTGTTTATCCATTCACCAGTCGATGGACACGTGGGGAGCCTCCAGTCTCTTCCTCTTCCAATCCATGCTGCTAAGAGCATTTGGGTAGAAGTCTCAGCCTGGCTGTGTACTTTCCCTCTTCCTGGGTAAACTCCTAAGAGATGAGTGGTTGGACCACATTCTAGGTGGTTGTTTAACTTGTTGAAAAGATACCATATTGCCTTCTAAATCCGCCGCACCATTTTACATTACCCAGCAGTGTATGAGAATTCCAATTGGTTCACGCTCTTGGCAGGTGCTTGGTATGTTCAGGCTGCTTAACTTGAGCCATTCCAAGAGATGCACACCAGAATTTCATGGTAGTTTTCATTTGCATTTCCCTAATGAACAGTGATGTTGAATATCTGTCCCAGGTTTCTTTTCTGTGATGTACCTTCTTTGGGGAAGTCAGATTTTTAAAAACCCAATTGAAAATTAAGTTGTTTATGCCTCTTATTATTGTTTTTAAGGGCTATTTACACATTAGAGATATAAATCTTACATGAACTATGATTTAGGAGTATTTTGAACTGGAGAGATGGCTGAATGTATGAAGTGTTTGCCGTACGAGTGTGAGAACCTTATTTCACAACCTCAGAATCCGCATTACGCCAGGTGCAGTAGCACACACGGCTGTAATCCTTGCACTCTTACAGAGAGATGGAAGGTGGAGATGGGAGAATCCCTGGAAGACCACAGGCCAGCTGGCCTGGCGTACAAAGCGAGAAGAAAAGGAGAAGCAGGGAGTTCCTGTCCCCAACAAGGTGGGAGACAAGAACTGAGTCCCAAGGTTGTTCTCCGACTTATACTTGCGGGCTGTGGCATACAAATGTTTGAATTCACACACACAAATGCACAAACGTATGTGTGTCTTTGGACACATATGTCCAAAGACAACTAATACTAGCAACAGTGATATTTTCCTGGCCTTTGGCTTGTTCTTTCAATCTCTTAACTATCTTTGAAGAGCATAGATTTTAAGTGTTGGTGAAATTTACCAATTTGTTCTTTAATATCATTGTATCTAAGAAATATTTTCCTTTCCCATAAGGGTCATATCACGTTTCTTGATTATGCCAGTCGGCCATGTGGAATGATTGGTCTATCCTATCCAAGTCTGTGAAGCACAGTCTATGATGTTTGCATAACAACAAAAAATGGTCTAATGGAGGTATTTTATTTTTCAGAGCTTAAGCTTTGGCTGTGATCATGGATTTGTCATTATTCTGTGTAGTTCTGCCTTTCCTGTGCGCCATTTAAAACTTTGCTATCAGATGCATAGATATTAGGGATTGAGTCTTACTGAACTAGTCCCCTGCCTTTTACTATGAAAAAACAGTAAAAATATCCCTGACAACATTTTGTGTGTGTGTGCTGGTCTGCTTTCTATGACATAATGTAACCATCACAGCATTATTCCTTTTTAGTAGCTTTATTGGGCTTTGTTATACAGGATAAGTTCCAGAAGTTTAAAATTTTATCTGTAAGTGTTGCTAGGATTTGAATAGAAAGTGCTTCCACAAAAGGCTCATGTGTTGAAGGCCTATCTCCTGATGCAAGCAGTGTTCAGAGGTATGACTTTGCAGATGTGATTGGATCATAAAAGCCTTGCCTTCATCCAGGGGTAATCCATTGATGAGTTCATAATTCAGTGGCATTATTGGGAAGTTATGGGAACATAGGAGGAGAGGCATATAGGTCACTGTGGGTATGCCTGTGATGGACATATCTTGCTCCATGCCCCTTCCTGTTGGTCTGTCTCTGCTCCCTGACCACCATGAGGTGAACAGCTCTACTCCAGTATTCCTTCCTATAAGGAAGGGCTGATACTTCTGAAATAGTGAGCTAAAATTAATCTTTCCTCCTCTCTGCCATCTCTGTCAGACGTTTTCCACAGCGATGAAAAGTCTGACCAATAGAGTTCTGTGTGCTCTCTAAGTAGTTTTTTTTTTTAAATATGATGTACAGGATCACTCAAAATTTGTGCTTTTACACGTGGCCATCCAGTTGTGAGACTTTTACTTTAAATTATTGACTTCTCTCTACTGAATAGTCTCTACAGAGTTGTCAAAATGACTCTATTTCTGCACTCTGTCTTGTATTGATCCATTTAGTTAGCATTTATACCCAGACCTCTCTATTTCATCACTCTAGCTTTATAACTCTAAAGTGAAGGTGGTGTTGGCCTTCAAGCTTTGCCCTCTCTGAAGTTCTGTTTTCTGCTTCAGAGTTTCTTTGTTTATTTGTATTTTCACCAAATTTTAAAAATCAGTCTCTCAAGTTCAACTAAGCAGCATGAAGCAGCCATATGTGGTAGTGCAGGCCTTTAATCCTAAAACTAAAAGATAAAGGAAGGATGATTGCTAGTTTTACACAGTGTGAAAACCTAAATCTGGAATGTTGATTAGCATGATGTTGGATCTAAAATCAATATTCTTACAACATAGAATCTTCCAAGTCATGAACAGGGTACCTATTACTCTTTATTAGGGTGTTTAGATCCTTCTTCCAACAATATTTCAGGCTCTTTGCTGCATGTGTCTTTCAAATATTTCATACTATTGATACCATCATAAGTGATGGTATCTATTTTGGATTACATATTTTAATATTTAAAAACATTGAAATTTGCAGATTTCTCATGTATTCTTCAACTTTGGTCAACCTATTTGTTAGTTCTGACAGCTTTTTAGAGATGCTACTGTACTTCTAATCCAAGAATCACCGCGCTTGTCTTTGAATAAAGATAATTGCTTTTAATCTTTTCCAATCCCAATTTCTCTTCTAATTTTTCTAACTGCTAGAACTCACAGTACAGCATCAAACAGAAGAGCATATTCCATGCTGTTTTACAGTGTATGTGAGGGCAAATCATGAAATTTTTTTTGTACATAAATACACTTTGTTGGGTCAAGGAAAATTCTCTTTTATCCATACTTTGGTGTAAAGTCTTGTTTCAAATGAATGCTGGGTTTTGCCAAATACTTTATCAGCACCTATTGAGAATATGTAGGCTTTATTTTAAAAATTTATTCATGCATTACATTACAGTGCTAAATTCTGAATATTAAACTAACCTTGCATTCCCAGATTAAATCTCTTACTCATAATTACCTTTTATCATAGAAGGTTCAACTTGTGCTAATTTTGCATAGAATTTTTTCAGCAATAATATTGGTCTGTAATTTTCTAGTAATGACTGCTGTTTTTTTTAAGATATGGATAACAATTGTCCCACAGAATGAGTTGTGAATATTTCCTTGCTTTTGATTTTCCAGAAGAAAATGTAAAAATTGATACTGTTTTCATAAAAATATTCAGTAGAAATTATGAATGACCCCTTCTTATCTTGAAGGTTTTGTTTTTGTTTGGTTATTGTAATAAGGTCTCACTACATAGCCCAAGGCCATCCTTAAACTCCCTATATAGCTCAGGCTAGCCTTGAGATCATGATCCTCCTGCCTTAACCTCCTAAATCTTAGGATTTTAAGACTGTGACACCATGCTGAGCTCAAAGTTTTCTTCAGAAGATTTTTCACTTTAACTGCAATTTCTTTAAGAGATTGATGGCTATATTCTTTTTTATTGTGAATTGATAATTTTAATCATCCTATTTATCATTTTCTAAGTTGTTGTATTTATTGGCATAGTTATTTATGATGATCCCTTGCACTTTAATGTGGGATCTATAGAGTTGTGATGTCTCTCATCATTTACCCTTGTGGTTTCTATCTTCTTTCTGTTTCTGATCAGCTTGGTTAAAGATTTAACTTATCAATTTTATCGATAATCTCAAAGAACCACATTTTGGCTTTATTGATTTTTTTATTATTTTTTCTTTGCTATTGATTTCTGTTCTGGTATTTATGACTAACTTTTCTTCTTCTGATTGCCTGGGTTTCATTTATGTTTTAACTCTCTTAAGGTGGAAGTTGAGTTCTTTGATTTAATAATTTCTTTTCCTTTTTTTTTCTAGTGGCGGCTTTTAGTGCAAAATACCTTCGTCTCTACCAAGTGCTGCATTTGTGGCTTCCCACAATTTTAATTAAGTCATGTCATGTTTTTATCTACCTAAGAGTACTTTATAATTTCATTTTGAGTCCTCTGGGACCCATAGGTTATTTGTTTAGTGAGTGTTTGGGTATTTTTCAGAGATACCTCTATTAATTTCTGATTTAACTTAGTTAATTAGAGCATTTTGATGATGAACTCTTTTATATGAACTGACTTTCTCGTGACACAAAGTGTACTCCATCTTATGAAATGGTCTTTCCACCTTTGAAACAAGTTTCTCTATGCTATACAGAATATTGCTGGGCAGAGTGATCAGAGGTGTTCATTGGATCGATTTGTTTGATAGCGCAATTCAGATATTCTTCATATTTCCTGACTACTGCAAAAGATGTATAGCCAGCCACTAGGTAGCATTATTCCAGCCAGTAACAGATCATATACATGACCTGGGTCCCATAAAAATGTAATGGAGCTGAGAAGTATGTAGCCATCATAGTGTAATTTGTTATTCACACACTGGTGGTGATTCTGGTAACAGCAAACCTACTGTGCTGACAAGCACATACAAGTCCAGCAAATACAGTTATTTATAGTGTATTCTAGTAATGAGAATAAATGATATATTGCTGGCTCGTATGTTTACTCTATTATACCTTTTATCATTATTTTAGGGTGTATGCTTTCTATTTGTAGAAACATTTACTGAAATAACATGTTGCCACATGGGTTGCAGTCTCATCAGCCCCCTTCCCAGCATCTCTTGATTGTACCAAGTAACCACATGGAGTGATTGGCATATACTATCTAGGTTTTATAAGCAGACTCCATATTTGCACAATGACAGAGTTGTCTATTACATTTCTAATGTCTACACATCCCAAAGCATCTCACGAGTGTATCTTATTCTTGATTTATCTTTCCCTCCGGATAGTAGATTTTGCTTTAAGTCATTTAAAACTTTGTTATCAGCTGTATAAACACTTACGAATTTATGTCCTTTTAGCAAATCAACTCTCTTTTCATTATAAAGCGAGTTTTTTTTTAAATATCTGTGATATTTTTGTGCTGAAAGCTACTTTGTCTGATAGAATAACCACTCCAGCCTTCTTTCTTTTTCATAGCATCATGGAGAAAGATTGCACAGTATAAATTCACCCACTTCACATGTGAAATTCCATGGGTTGTAGTGTAAGAGTTGAAAAGAGATCACTGTGGTTTAATCCTAGAACATTTTTATCACCACCAAAGGAAACCCATGCTTATCAACGGCCACCCTCTTCTCTTCTCCCTCACCTTCATTCACAAACTATCATTTTCACTTTTTACCAATTTTAGAGTTGTGTTTATTCTAGAAATTTCCTAAAAGTGGAATCAAATATTATGTGTTCTTTGTGTTTGGGGGCCTTAAAATGATTTCAATTACACATTCTATTTGAATGTAACTACAATTATCTACAAATTCATAGACATTTTAACAACTATGACAGAGTCCACATCACCTTTGACCAGCTTCATCCCCTATCTCGCAAAATTTGAGTATGCTATCACAACAAAGATTTCTGCACAGATAAGTAAAGCCACAGAACATTTTCATCACCATTAAGATATCTTGTGGTATCTTTTTACATATTCCTCTTATCCTCATCTTCTCAGCCTTTGACAACTCTGGTGGTTTGAATAGGTATGGCCACCATTGACTCATGTGTTTGAGTGCTTGGTCCCTCAGGAGTGGCACTATTAGGAGGTGTGGCCTTGTTGGAGTAGGTCTGGCCTTGTTGGAAGAAGGGTGTCACTGTGGAGTGGGCTTTGAGGTCTCACATAAGCTCAAGCCACACCTGGTATGGGACACAGTCTCCTGGTGCCCGTGGATCAAGATGCAGAACTCTCAGCTACCTCTCCAGCACCATGTCTGCCTGAATGTTGCCATGTTTCCCACCATGATGATAATGGACTAAACCTTTGAATTTTAAGTCAACCCTATTTAAACGTTTTCCTTTATAAGAGTTGCCACGGTCATGGTGTCTCTTTACAGCAATAAAACCCCAACTAAGACAGCAACCAAAAACCTAGCCTACTTTTCTAAAAATTTATTCCTTTAAAAATGCAAATGTGAATGAGATCTGCTTTTTTCAATCTAACACAGTTGTCTGGAAATAAATGAGGCTGTTGCACATGGGAATAGTTTTGTACCTTTTCCTTACTGAGTAGCATTCCACAGTATGGATGTTCCATGTTAGCCTCAGTATTCACACACTGTACACATCTCAGTCAGTTACCCTTTCAGTTATTATGAGTATGATTGCTGTAAACATTCATGAGCCAGCCTCCATGTGCACATAAGTCTTTGTTCTTATTGGGCATGTCTTTAATAGTCCAATAGTTCAGCTGTATGGTAACAACAGGCCAGTTTTTCACAAAGCTGCCAAACAGTTTTCCAGAGTGTCTGTGTCATGTGACATGTGTAGCAGCAATGTGTACATGGTCCAGCTTCTACAAACCTTCAGTTGTGTTTATATTGTCACTATTCTTTTAATTTTAGCTTTTCTGATGGGCGTGCCGTGATATTTCACTGTGATTTAATTTGCATTTTCCTAAAGGGTAATGATGATGGACGTTTTCTCATGTTCTTGGTTTAACCATCTGTCTATCCTTGTTGGTGAAATGCCTCTTCATGTTTGTCCATTTTCTAATTGGATTTCTTAACTGAATTTTGAGACTTCTTTCCATGCTCTGGATGGAGACCTTTGCTGTCCACACAGTTTGAAAACATGGTCTCTCGCTCCACAGCTTGTCTTCTCAACACTCTCACGAGGTCTGTGACAGAGGCAGAAATCTTTGTTTTAACAAAATCTAATTTATCATTTTCCTCCTTTTAATGGGACTTTGATTTCAAGTCTAAGAACTCAATGGCTAACTCTAGATTTTCTGCTTTTTCTAAATTGTTTTGTTCTTTTGAGACAGGGTTTCACACTGTATGGCTAACCTGGAGCTCACTATATAGCCCAGCTGGCCTCTGCCTTGCATCAATCCTGCCTCAGTCTCCCACGTGTTGGGATTTGAAGCCACATCTGGTTTCAAATGTTTTTTTTTTAAATATAGATACAGTTTTAAATTTGACATTTAAGATTGTAATCTATTTCAATTACTTTCTGTTCAAAGTGTGAGGTTTAGGTTGAGTTCTTTTTGCTTGCCTATAGATGTCCAATGGCTTCAACACCGTCTGTTGAAGAGGCGATTTTTCCTCCATTGAATTGCTTTCGCACCTTTGTCAGAAGTCAATTCAGCATATTTGTGTGGCTTTGTTTCTGGTTTCTCTATTCTGTCCCATTTATCTATCTATCTGCCAATACCACACTGTCTCAATTATTGTAACTATATTAGTCTAGAAATCAAGCAAGCAGTTCCTTCCACTCTGTTCTTTTTCAAAATTCTTAGCTACTTTCATTCCTATATCTTGTCATATAAAGTTTAGAACTTCCATTTCTATAAAACATGTGCTTGGGCATTCAATAGTATTACTGCTAAAATTCTCTATTAATATGGGGTGATTAACATTGCTTGCTTAGTCCTGCTGAATTTTCTAACCCATGAACACTAGTGTCTAGCTGCTTGCATCTTACTGATTTATCAATATTGAGTAGCCTTTAGCATATAAGTACCATAGTGTTATCTTTTCTATTTAACAGCTAAATATTTCCTTTTTAATATTGAGTTTAATTAGTATTGTATTTTAGCATTATGGCACGTACCTGTAAAGCCCAGTGTTCAGGAGACAGAGACAAGAGAGTGCTGAACATTTGAGGACTATGTAGCAAATTCCAGGTCATCCAGGGTTACATAGCAAGATCCTCTTTTGAAACAGAACAAAACAAAACAACATAACCCAACAACATGATATTGTATTATAAATTTTGATTTCCTTGAATTCACTGCTAGCATATGCAAATATCATTGATTTGTGTACATTTATCACACGCTCTCTAATCTTACTAACTGTACTTATTGGTGCAGGTAGTTTTCCTGTCCTGACCGCCTCCTCCCACATAACCATTCAGAGGCTTAATATTACTTATAAATGCTCTACTGATAGCTCAGGCTTGTTACTAGCTAATGTTTACACTTAAATTAACCCATATTTCTTACTTACCCTCTGTTATGAAGCTCATGGCTTGTTACCTCCTTTTCTACATGTCTTGCTTTCTTGGTGGCTGGTTGGCGTCCCCTCTGACTCTGCCCTTCTTCATCCCAGTATCCTCAGCTTGATTGTCCCACCTAAATTTATCCTGCCTTGCTATAGGCCAATCAGCTTCTTTATTAACCAATAAGAGTGATACGTATTCACAGTGTAGAGAAGGATTATTCTACACTATATTGGTTCTAGAAATCCCTGGTAGGGGGTTGAGATTTCATTTTGCATACAAATAGGGATAGTTTTATTTCTTGCTTTCTGAATCACACACGGTTAATTCCTTTTCTTGCCTCATCATGCACACATATGTATCCAAACTGGTAATGCTGACAGGAAGCTTGCAAACAGCACACTAATAGCTGAGAATTTCAACATTCCACTCACAGAAATTGATGTAATATATTGTTAGTAATATATCAAAATAAAGAAAAGTATTATAGGTCCTGTATGTATTTAAAAGTAGAAGGAGATATTATAATAGTTCTACATCTGTAAATTCACAGCTTTGATTTAGTAAATGCCTAGGCAAAGTGACTACCACAGAACACTCAGTATAAAAGAGACCATTTGAGCACCTAACTATTAAGAAAACAAAATTTGCAATAAAACCTTTCAAGTTAGAGAAGTCTACCAAACACATGGAAAATCAGTATCAAGTCTATGTACTCTTGTCTAGAAAATAGAAGAGGAGAGAATCTCTTACATTAACTTTCTGAAAGGGCTCTGATAGTGCACCAGGCAAAGACAATAAAACCAAGTTACAAACTCATATTGCATAAGGATATAGACACAAAAATTTAAAAATATACACTATCAAGTCAATTTTGCAATGTATGAAACCATATATGACCTTATGACCAAGTGAGGTTTATCTCAAGGATCTTAAATTTGTTTGATATTCAGAAATTAATCAATTTACCACATTAACAATTTCAGGAAGAAAACTCATAAATCACATTCATCAATGCAGACAAAGCTCAATGCCAATTCACAGCAGAAACTACAAAAAACTTTAGTGAAATCTTAGTAGAGAAATTTCCTAACTATATAAAGACTAAAAAGAACTAAGGATCTACAGCTAACCATAGCATCATGCTGGAGTGATAAATAATGGCTCGTTCAACATGCTCACTCAAAACAGTGCTTAAGTTCTAGCCAGGGTAATAAGACAAGAAAAGGAGTTAAACCATATGTAACTTGGAAAGGAACAAAGAAAACCATCCCTCTTTACACACAAAAAGTGACTGTTTATGCAGATATCCCAAGCCCTTACCAGAGACTTCTAGAACCAATAAGTACAGTTAGTAAGATTAGAGAGCATGTGGCAAATATACACAGATCAACGATATTTGCGTCTGTTAGCGACAAATTCAAGGAAATCAAAATACAGTGTTGTTGGGTCATGCCATTTTGTTTTGTTCTGTTTTGAAAGAGGATTTTGCTATGTAACCCTGGTTGACCTGAAATTTGCTATGTAAAAGTATATATAGCAAATTCCATATATATGAAATATATCACATACACAATCATTAACTCTATTGTTTAGGTCATATTCTTAGCATTGTTAAGAGCCTTTTTAGTAGATTAATCCTAATATCACTACATAATGCTCTTTTCTTTCTCCAATAATATTTTTTTGTTCTGAAGTGTAACATTTGTGGTATAATTTTGCTCATATATAATTTTTCATCTTCTCGCTTTCAACTGCTTTATATTATTAAAGTGAGTTGCTTGAAGGCAGCATGTAGTTAAGTCATGTGTTTAAATCCTCTTTTTAATTTGTAGTTTTGCATCATTTATAATTAATGTGATTATTGCTATATCAAGGATTAATCTATTATTTGATTTTTGCTTGCTGTCTAATCCTGTTTTTTGTAGATGTTTGTGTATGATGTTTTGTGTGCAATATATGTGACACACATGTGGAGGTCAGAAGACAACTCTGTGGTGCTGTGGGATGGTCTGTATGTCAAATTGCTCTGATTGGTCAATAAATAAAACACTGGTTGGCCAGTGGCCAGGAAGGAAGTATAGGCAGGACTAACAGGGAGAATAATTTTGGGAAGTGGAAGGCTGAGTCAGAGGGAGTCACTGCCAGCCGCCACCATGACGAGCAGCATGTGAAGATGCCGGTAAGCCACGATCCATGTGGCAAGGTATAGATTTATAGAAATGGATTAATTTAAGATATAAGGACAGTTAGCAAGAAGCCTGCCACAGCCATACAGTTTGTAAGCAATGTAAGTCTCTGTGTTTACTTGGTTGAGTCTGAGCGGCTGCGGGACTGGTGGGTGAGAGAGATTTGTCCTGACTGCAGGCCAGGCAGGAAAACTCTAGCTACACTGTGGAGTCTGTTCACTCCTTCCACATTTATGTGGGTTCCAGGGACTGAACTCAGGTTGTCAGGCTTGTGAGCCAAGGGCCAAGTGTCTTTACTCATGAGCCATCTTACCAGCCGCCCCCAATCTCATCTTTTCCCCACTGTGTTTGTTCTCCTAATTTCGTTCAGAATCTAAAAGAAACCTACTTTGATTTATTAGTGTTTTGAGTGTATTAGTTTGTCTAGCTTTTCTAGTAAATGCTCTACATATCATACTTTGTGTACACAGCATGTCACATTATACTAAGACCACATCCTACCAGTTTCCTCAACATAGAGGTTACCTCCATTTACATTTCTTTACCTTCTTTGATTTGTAAAGTATGTTTCTTAAAGACATCTCCCACCTGCTTTTAGAAAAACAGCAGGCAAGGGTACCATTGCTGCTTCAATTGTTACATAGAGCTCAGAGCACTGAACAGAAAGGACACCGTCAGCATTTGCCTGGAACCTGCTTCCTGTGCTCTTCCTGGAGTTCCAAATTCTCTTCCTTCGATCACTCCTCTTCTAGTGTGAGACTCTGTTAGCCATTCTTTTAGGTTAGATATCTGGCAATGTATTTTCATTCAGAGAACATCTATTTCCTTCTTATCTGTGATAGACTGTTTTGTCAGATATGGAGTCTCAGGCAACAGATTTTTAGGGTTCGGCACTTGGAAAATACTGTGTGACTTCCTATGGGTCTCCATGGCTTCCGCTGAGAATTTTGCTGTAATTGGAGCTATTTCTCCATCATAAATAAGATATTGCTATTGTTCTTTTCTGTCTGCAACCTTCAGTTCAGTCACTACACGTGATGGTGTAGGTGTGATTAGCTTTATCTTGTTTGGGATTTTGTAGCAGTTCCAGTGTGTAGGTTTATGTTCCTGGACAAGTTTGCGAAGTTTTTCAGTCATTATTCCTTGGAGTGTTTATTCTTGCTCTCCTTCACTATTTCTTGAAGTCTTGTAATATGAAAATGAGATATTTTGTTATATTTTCACAGGTCTCTGTGGTTCTGTTCCTTTTCTGTAATCTATAGTTTTGATTTTTCTTAATGATTCAAATTTGCCCTATCTTCTGAGCTGAAACTTTGTTACTGATTATGTTAAGATTTCTAATAAATTATTTTATCTTACATGCATGGATGTTTTGTCTCCATTTATGTCCATGCAACATATGTGTGCCAGGTGTCTGTAGAGGCCAGAAGACGGCACCGTCTACCCTGGAACTGGAGTCACAGACAGCTGTAAATCACAACGTTGGTGCTGGGAATTGAACCCTGGTCCTCTGGAAGAGCAGTCCGTGCTCTTTACTGCTCTGCCATCTCCCCAGCTCCTGTGTTAAGATCTTACAACACCTTTACTTGTCATTGTTTACTTTTAAGAAATGTTATAGCGGCAATGCTGACAATAGAACATTTTCATTTCTCTCTCATGTTTTTATTTTAGAAGACAGGGACTCAGGGAGTCCAGGATGACCTTGAACTTACTATGCGGCTGAAGATGATCTTGAATTCCAAATTCCTGTTTCTATCTCTCAAGTGCTGGGATCACAGGCAAGTGCCACCACACTGGGTGTGTTTGGTGCTGAGGACTAAACCCAGGACTTTGTGCACGCTAAGCCAGCACTCGCCCAGCTGAGCCTCATCCTAGCCCCTCCTTGCTCTTTCTGTGCTATTATTTTTATATGTTACCTTGTCTATCTGTCCTGCACTGAATTTAGTCATCTACTTAATAAAGATATTTCAATGATTAAGATCACATGGTTATCTATACAGCTATCATTTCCATATTTTCTTCTTTTCTTTACACAGATTCATTTTCCTTCACACCTGATAGAAGTCCTTCAGTATTTCTTAGAGTGTGGACTTGCTATTAGTTAACTACCTCAGCTTTTAAGATGTCTGAACATCTTTACACTGCCTTTGTTCTTAAGTTATTTTCACTGGATACAAAATTCCCCTTGACTATTTTTTCTTTAAGTATTTGACTTTATGATACTCCAGTGAAAGTCCCCACTGAAATACCCCAATTAAAATACCTCAGTGAAAGCAACTTCAGGGGAAAGGGTCAATTTTGGTCTACAGTTCACGGGCCAGGCCATCACAGTGAGAAATTCATGGTGGCAGCAGCTCCCCTTGCCTCCAGTCGGAAGGCACACTCATCTGAGTGCTGCTCAGTTCATTCTTCCTTTTTTATTCAGTCGAGGACAGCAGCCTAGGGAATGGTGCCACCCATGGTAAGAGTGGTCCTTCCCACCTTACAGCCTAATCTAGCTAACCCCACAGGATGCTTGGAACTTGTCTCCTTGGTGATTCTGGATCCTGTCAAGCAACCATCAAAGCTAACCATCACACCTTTGTTCTAAGCAGATTTTTACTGCCATCCTTGTCTTTATTCCTTTGTATATTATCTATCTTTCTTAGGTGCTATTAGGATTTTTCTTTTTATCTTTTTAATTTCCTGTTTTGAATAGTTTAATGTTGGTATGCCTTATGGCTCATGTCATGATTCTTATGCTTGGGGTTCACGGAGCTTCTTAGATATGTCAACTTATCAGTGGTATCAAATAGGTAAGTTCTGGCCATTATTCAAATTCATTTTCTACCTCTCCTCCCTTGGAGACTTTAATTGCGTGTATATTGGAGTGTTTGAGGGCACCTTATACCTTACTTATAATGTGTTCATTTTAAATGTTCTCTTTTCTTTGATCTATTTTGCTTTCTTTCTTTCTTTTCTGTTTTCAGATTCACCGATCTTTTCTTCTGCCACATTTAATCTGCCACTAGTCCTACCGTGTACAGCTGTCATTTCATGTCATATAGTTTTCATCTCTAGCATTTCAAATTATTTCTTTTTTGTGTCCTCTACATCGTGGTTTGTTTTTCAGTACCTAAAATACAGTCACAACAACTGGATTGGTATCATATGTGGATTCTGATACCTATATCAGTTCTGAATTGATTTCAATTGGTAAGATTTATCTCCCATTAGATTACCTCTTTCTACTTTTAATGTTTGGGACTTTTCTAGTGGATGCCAGAATTGTGAGTTTTTCTTTTTGAGTGTAGGATATTGTTTAAACTATTCCATGTTACCTCACCAACACATAACAAATAACAAACCACAGTGCATAGTTATTGCTATACATGCAATGATCAGCATTCCCCTGGTGTACTGACTAAGATGGATACCTAAGATGATGTGTATGGGCCTGGTTTGGATTGGGTGATCAGGAAAGTTCTTTCTGGAAAGACAGCATTTAGTCTGAGTCCTGAAGACAGAATGGAGTCAGCTATAGTAAGCTCCCTTCTCTTTCTAGTCAGGCAGAAGCTCCAAACCCCAACTCCTGCCCAAAACAGTGGGATGAGAAAGACAGGATGCTGGAGGCTAACAGAAAAAGAGGGAGCTTGCTTTGGGAGAGGGTCTGTGAAGGTTAGCATCAGGGAAGGATTTTTTCTGGCTGGGAGCTGAGTGAGAAATACCTTGTTAGTCCAGCACATCAGCAGGGACATGGAAGATAGCTCAGGGAGCTGTCAGTGTCACCCTTGGCTTGCAGGGAGGAGTGAGGCTTGGTGAGGGAGTGACTTGTCACTAGCTGTTCAGATACATTTGTGCCACAGGGACTGTACCTTGGGGTTGTGATCTAAGCTTGGCACTGTCTTTGCCAACTAAGATTAAATTCAGATTGTTGGGTTGAGGTTCTGGATCCAGGTTTAAAAGGGTCAGTGAAAGAAACACACTTTGGCCCTGAAACCAGAGCCAAAGAAACACACTCTTCCCCTGACTAACTCAGCACAAAAACCAACCAATCCCTGAGTGTGAAATCCAGCCAATCCCCAAGCTCAGGGATTGAAATCCCACCAATTCCACCCTGAAAATCTTCACCCTGGAAAAACTCCACCTCTAAGAAGCTCTGTCTATATAAGCCCTGTCCCTGTTCAGTCGGGAGCTGCCTTTTTCCACCCTGGCAGAAGCAGCCACTCTCCTGGATTCCTCCCTTCCAATAAATCTTGAATGGGGTTTGGATGAAGACCTTCTTTCGCCAGAGTGGAATGGAGCAGAAAAAATAACAGAAGTAACCACTTTCTCAGGAGCCAGAGCAGATCAGAGCTGAGCAGAATTGTAACACTGTCGCTGGGGAAGCCTTCCCATGCCGGGGCAGAGTTGTTACATTGGAGAAACCTTTCCGTGGAGCAGAACTGTCAAGCTGCTGCTCTTACAGTGACTTTGTGGTAATCGTTGGCTCTGACTGCCAGGATACCTTTCCATCTGCACTGCAATGCTTATCGTGGGGCCATCTCACACATGTGATATTGGAAGAGAGACAGGCCACTAACACCACTGCACTATGGAAGAGCATGGCTACATACTTCCTGTAGTCAATATTTGTCCTGTGACTTCAGGCCAGTCAGGGAGTGGATCATTGGGGTAAAGAGCTGACTTAGAACTTCATGGTTTCCTTGGCATTTGCTTCTGCCCACTTGGACCCAGTGGCCTGGGAGCTACCCAGAGAATGCAATGTCATCTGTATGAAAGAAACATCTGTATCCATCGACACAGGAGGCCCAGTGGGTTGAAAAGGGAATGGGATGGTAAACACAGAGTGTATGAATCTTTCTGCTGCCCTTTTGACCACAGGAGCCTTGTATGCTATAGGTGAATTTGCTAATTCAGCCACTGGCTTTGGTACTCAGGATGTGTCTGACACATTCAGTTACCTTACTTGATGTCTATAAACTGGTTACACATGAGGCAACAGCACTTGGGGACAGCCTGGTGACATAGTGAAATATGGGAGCAGACCCACTGTGACCATGGCCGTTCTCATAGCATCCATGAGCCAGTGAGTGAAGAAAGGGATCGGGAACTCATATCCATACAAGCTAGCACAGAGACCGAAAGAGCAAGGGGGAGGAGGGACCCCAAGGAAACAAAGATATGCCAGGTTGATGATCTACTTGGTGAGAGAATACATACAGGAAAAATGATGGAATCAAGGCAGGAAATAGGAATGAAGCCACACAGAGATTTTCATGGGACGTAGAGAAAGACCTGGTATTGGACGTTGGAAGTACCTAGAGTTAAGGAGGGCTTCACTGGGGAGGGACATGTCTATGAGAAAAGGAGTCAGTGACAGGCTTCACTGAGGGGTGGTTGCAAGGCACATTCTGGAAGGAAATGCCCTGTGCAAGCAGGTCATGGCTGGGGGTGGGGTGTTCGTGTGTCCTGTCAGGCTACTGTGTGAGAAAGGAGGGGTCTGCAGGAGGAGGGGCCCGCAGGAGGAGGGGCCCGCAGGAGGAGGGGCCCGCAGGAGGAGGGGTCTGCAGGAGGAGGGGCC
>CABHPQ010165050.1:0-13614 GCA_902168405.1 Peromyscus aztecus | reverse complement strand
GCAGGAGGAGGGGTCTGCAGGAGGAGGGGCCCGCAGGAGGAGGGGTCTGCAGGAGGAGAGGTCCCACAGGGCAAAGGGTGGAGAGGACAGTTTGTATCTGAAACATTCTCTAAGACTTGTTTATTAACTGGTTCTCAGCCACAGTGGTTTGTGGAGGAATCTTTAGGAGGTGCGGCCTAGTGAGCGTGTTTTGGGGTGATTTAGAGTGTACCCTTGAAGGGATTGATGGGACCTGGTCTCCTCCCCCCACTCCCCGCCCCATGATTGGCTCCCTGAAGTGAATGGCTTTTCTTTGCCCTATACTCACACTGTCTTGTGTCCTGATCTTTAGCCCAAAGCAATGGGATGGAAGTTCAAATTAGCCTTTTGCCTTTATAGCTTGATTATTTCTGATGTTTGTTACAGTTGCAGAAGAAAACTAACCCAGGGAATAACTGGCTTCCCTGAAACCCAGAGCCAATCCCAGGCCCAGCCCTATCCCCGATCATGCTACCCAGGTCTCACGTCCAAATGATACCACTCCTGGCTAGGCACTGTCCTCCTGAAACCCTTTTTTTTTTTTTTCTGGAGCTTTTTTCTTTGTAGCTTCTCTTTCTCAGGCTGGGCCCTCTGTCCTTCCCCCGGCCTTGTCTTCTGCTCTCTCACCTACCCACAATCCACTGCTCCATTGCGTGGGTCTGTAGCTGCCCTCCAGAAGATGGTGAGACTTCCTGTTAGGGATCCACTGTCGCCTCACCTTTCACCCCGACCCCAGCCTGTCCCTGTTCCCTTTCTTTGTCTTTCCGAATAATCCTACTTCTTCTTTGACACCTAATTCAAATGACCACTTCTTCCAGGAAGCCAACCCTGGCTTCCTCAGTATGAAGCAGCCTCTACTTCCCTTTTGTTCCTGTGGGATTTGCAGTCCACATATCTTTTCACACTTAACATTATCGCTCTTGGGTTTTATTGTACAGCCGTGGGGGTGGGGGAAGGAGTTTGCTGAGCTAGTAAGATCTGGCTGCAGGGCCTGTTGGACCTTCAACATGTCACTTAATCCTTTCGTGCTATAATCTTCGTTTTCATAAAAGAGTCGCAGAGGGTTAATGTAGTTGAATTCTATTGTGAGGATTAGAGCAACCTGGTATGTGAGGCAGGGATAATACACAGAGCTCATTAGGTGCTCACCGAACGCATGCGGTTTCCACAACTGCTCACTGGCATGGGATTCCAGACACTATGAAGGGTCAACTACCATCTTCTGATGCCCGGGGGGACTCAGGCTGACCTCGTTGAGTGTCCAGGCCTGTGTGGCCTTGCACTAGCCAGTGCCCTGTGCCTGTTTCCCCCGACCCACGACAGGTGTGCGCTCTGACCTCACTGGGAACTGTTACTTTGTGGTTCAGGGCCACTGATTATTATCGAGCTTCTCGGTGCTCTCAGTCCCTGAGACTCAGTCCCATCTTCCAAGACTCTTAAGCAGGTCCTCAAGGACGCCCCCACCCCCCGGGATTTGTTCCCCTTTTCTTGGTCACAAAGAGCCCTACTTTTCTAATGAGCTGTTAAGGAACTGCCAATTATGCATATAAATGAAGAGGCTGGAAACCATTATGAGTCCAGAAACTAGCTGAAGGGAGCAGCCTCCCCTCAGGCTCCTGGGTTTGCCTTGTCATTCCCGGGAAAGCTGGTATGGCAGAAACCAAGCACCGCCAGTATAGGGCTCTTCCTTCCTTCCTCTCACGTGGCTCTGTCTGCTCTGAAGTTTGTCCTTCACTGTGCTGAATAGTTTTATGTCACCTTGACTCAGGCTGGTGTCATCTGAACAGAGGGAACCTCAACTGAGAAAATGCTTCCATAGATCCTACTTTAGGCAAACCTGTAGGGCATTTTCTTAGTTGGCGATTGATGGGGGAGAGTGCAGGCTGCTGTGGCTGGTGCCACCCCTGGGCTGGTGGTCCTGGGTTCTGTAAGAGAGCAGGATGAGCAAGCCATGGGAAGCAAGCCAGTATGTAGCACCTCTCCATGGCTTCTGCATCAGCTCCTGCTTCCAAGTTCCTGCCCTGTTTGAGTTCCTGTCCTGACTTCATTTGGTGATGAACAGTGATCTGGAAGTGTAAGCTGAATACACTCTTTCCTCCCCAACTTGTTTTTTGGTCATAGTGTTTTGTCATAGCAGCAGAACATTAACTAAGACACCCATGTCAGGTAAAAGTGTTTAATATGTAACTTTATGAAATATCTGAGCTATTTCAGACACAAAATACATTTGCAGCTACTGAACATGTATGATAACACATTTTTCTAGAAAATTCTTCTTGTTAACTTTTATTTGACTATGTATATGTCTCCCATGGAAATCTAGGGCAAAATTTGCTCAATAAACTTTTAGTTAATTTAACTAAGAAGAAAGAAGAGGGAGAAGAGGAGGAAGACAAAGAAGAGGAGAACAGGGCCCAACAGGGACAGGAGGCAGGAGGAAGGTGGCTGTCCTGGGGCAGTTTATCTTCCTGACCAAACTTTCACCACATTTTCTCCTTTTGTTAAAAGCCCCACCTTTTCCAGTTCCTAGGGACCACTTTTTAAAAAAAAAAAATTCTAAAGTACACAAAAATGTTTCTGTAAAATATTTGGCCAAGATGCCATTAGGAGTACAGGTTTGTATATCAGGCCACTTAGAGGCCAACACTGTCTCTCTTGTTTGGTACAGCAATGTAACGTTGTCACACTGCTGTGTCCCCGTTTGCACAGGCAGATGGTGAGGACAGGAAATGCCTTCTCCTAGGATCGAGGTAGAGGGTCCTGCAACAAAGACAGATTAACAAGAGAAAAACCTACCCACTTGTTTAGTAGATGCTTCATAGACATGGAGTCTTCAGAAATGAAGACCCGAAGATATAAAGAAACTTATTGCATGCTAAGTTTGGCGGGGAAGTGCCGAAGTGTGATTGGACAGGGGGAGTGTCTAATGATACACCTATCACCCTCAGGAGAGGGCCAGGAGGTGAGGTGTTTATCCTTCTACAGTTCTTTGACAGAGCACGGCACATTCTAAAGAGAGAGAGGTCCCCCTTAAGATGTTGCTGAATAACTCTTCTTAGGGTTCTAGAAATCAGATGGCCTTTATAAAACCCTCCCAAACTTTCAGTTCCATCGACTGAAATAGAGCAGATACATCAACATGAGGCTTAACTTACCTAGAAGTTGAAGAAGCTCTAAAGGAACATGTTCCCTTCAGGACTTAGAAGTCCATTGTAATATTCCAAAGCAGAATCAACAGAACAGTAAAAAGGGATTTATATCTTAATGATGAAGACACCCCCACATCACAGGGCCTTCCTGCCTGGGTTCCCCTTTCCTACTCGGCAAAAGCTCTTTGCATGGACCTATGAGCAGAGTCCCTCTATTGTCCCATGGTTGCTGAACCTTGAATGAGCCTGATTCCTTTCCATGAGGTCTCGTCTCAGGAGTAGTGAGTGGCCTCTGAGTGGTGGGAAGCCTGGATCTAACGGTGTTAAACTTAGCCAGCCCTGCCAGAGGCTTTCTGCATCCCTCTGTCTTAGCAGATGAAGACTCTTCCCTTTAATATTTGGTGGACATGAAGGTTTATGACCTACTTGGAGGTCAGATAATTTTCTAGGTTTTATCTGCCCCTCAGTGGAGAAAGATGGGGGTGGGTGGGTGGGAAGTCAGGGGAAAATTCTTGGTGTTGTTTTCACAGATATTTAAGGTAGCATGTTCTGAACCCTGCCACAGACAATCATAGCACTGCTTGGAGAGGGATCCGGAAAGCTGAAAATGTACAACATATGTAAACTCCAATAATGGTATCCAAACTCCAATAAGCCCTTAATCAATAACGATGGCTCTCTAAGATAAAAGGACCTCACGGTGGGCAAACATGCTCCTTTACCAAGGCTCACGAAGAGTCTGTGAGGACAGAGAGGCCTATCATCCCCATTTGGCCAGCAAAGAAACTGAGGCAAAGAGAAATTAGCTTGAGGTCATGAGCAGAGATGGGAGTCTCACTTTCATTATCTGAGTCTGGCACTCCTGTCCTTTCCATTAGCTGTGCTGACTGCTAAGCCTTATTGTGTTCCTTCTCCCAAGGGATTTGCATTTTAATGGTGGCCAGAGGTTCTATGTTAATGCACAAAACTATGAATATCTAATTGTAGAATCTTAAAATACCACCTCGGGGGTGGGGGTAAGTGGGTAGGGTCAGGTATTGAGTAGGGAAAGGGGGGGTTGTTGGTTTTTTTTTTTTTTTTTTTTTTTTTTTTTTTTTTTTTTTTTTTTTTTAGTAGCAAGGAGAGAAAGAAAAAAAATGTACTGCTTTTGAAATCGTATTACACAAGCAGAAAGTCTTTCTTCTAGTCCGATTTGGAAGAAAGAAATCTCACCCAGGAAAAGGGGAGGCAGGCAAAGTGAGGTTAAAAGGCTCTGTTGGCTTTTAGGAAGAGAAGCGAAGCGTTACTACTGGGTCTTTGGGATTTGGAAAGGATTTGGATGGTTGAGGCCCGGGGAGAGGCTCTGAAGACAATTCTCAGCTGGAACTGAGGGAGGCACTTCAAGGATGACGCTGTTGCTGATGCCTCTAATCAAATGCAAGGAATGGGTCCAATTACAAAGGAGAACTTAATCAACTCTCCCATCCTGAAGCACTAGGCTAGCACTGGCCTTAGATGAGCTAGACTTAGAGGCTCACATGATGTCACCAAGTCCCATTTCATCTCCATCTCAACTCTCCTCAGGCTTCATCTTAAGGCTACTCAGAATACCACCAAGCAGAGCCAGTATACGCCCTCCTTATAACCATTGCTACTGGAAACTTAGAGGTCCCCCTCATTGGGGAACTTTGAATCTCCTATCAGAGTAATGGACTCAGAAGAAAGCTCAAGTATAGGCAGGAAATCCATAAGCCTCAGCAATTTCCTGGGAGAAGGAGATGCAAAAGGAAAAGAGAAAGCAATGCCTTTTGGGTTAGGCACAGAGGTTAGGTAAACAGTCATATGGCAAAAAGGAGGTAACCTCAGAGAAAGAGCTAAAGTCCAAAGTACCAAAGAAAACATAGACTCTGGAGGCCACCCAAAAGAGATAGAAAAGATGACAAAAGAGACAGAAAAGATGAAGAAGGGGAAAGGACAAGTTATGCCATTCTGAGAAGGACTCAGAAAGACAGACAGTACCTACAGAGCCTCATGTAACTCCATAGCAACTGTACAAAGAGCAAGGATTTGAGAAACAAAAGTACATCATCTTATTAGGGGAATAATTAATCCTCCCATCTCTTTAGTACAGTGTTAGGTGAATACACCTTCCTGAGTAGTGGTTTATTGCCAGGTGATTGACAGGTCCAACTAGATTCACTCTTAGGTTTTCTGTGGCTTGGAATGTTAGCTTACCCAGGCCAGAGGTAGATTCCATTTTCTTGACCAGAAGGAAATAGCTTTCTCTTAGTGGGCCTCCACCAATGCTACCATAGCACTGTTAGTCCTGGTGAGTATCCCTGCTCATATCACCAGTGCTGGATCAGGAGGCCAGAAACTAGTTTTGGAAAATAGAGGAAGAAATTAATTCAGTGCAGGGAGTTAAACTTACACAGCCAAAAAGGGATGAGGTAGCAAATTCCAGGAAGGTAGAAGCTGGTCTCTAGGAAATCTAGAATGTGGGGACCTCAGAGATCTGCCACTCAGGGTCTCAGGTGCCTGGAGCATCCAGGCGAGCAGATTTAGAGGAAATCCAGATGCCTGCAAAGCTGCATGTGGCTTTGTCTGTGTTCCTACCTCTGGGTCTGCTACCTCTTGTTGGTAGACTCTTTCAAAAGCACAGGCTAGACCAGAGTCTGAGCTTTCTGCTTGTGTGTCAGCAAAGGGCTGAGAAGGACGGAACAATGTCACCGATCAATAAAGCCCCTCTCTCATTGGTTCTTTCTCCAGAGTTGCTTCTGTTGATTCTCTAGATTGGGTGACTCTACCTGGACAAAGTCTTGGATTGAAGTCTGACGTGCTTCTGGGAGGGGAAAGGTTCAATGAAGTCACAGGCATCCTGAAATAACAGAGTGGGGCAGCATATGGACTGGGGGTTGGGAGGTATGAATCGTAAATGGCAATTATTACTTAAGTATGAGGAAAATGGAGCCAGAAAAGCTTACATTATAGTTTCTGTCTGGATAGATAACTAAAAGATGAACTTTAGAACCAAACAATCACTGGTTCAAATGCCCATATGTTTTTAACTAACATCTTAAACTTTTTGGAGTTTAACTTCACCCTGAGAACAGCAATTTGATATGAAGTGTAGTTAAAGATTGAGTAATGAAAGCCTACCTGTTATTTGGTGCAGAATGTGCACACACAATGTCACTATGTTCCCCTCCCCCTTTCCACTTAGTGATTGGTTCAATAAACAGCAACTGGAAACTAACTGGCTCTGTCATCAGCAAGCTGTTAGTATTCTTAAGGGGAGTCCACCAGAGATGACCACTCAGACACAGCTCATAGACAATTGAAAGTCTTTATTCTAGCTGCTGGGACTACATTCAGGTATTCGGGGACCCCATCGTCACCCTGAGTGTCCACTGCATGGGGGTTTTCAAGGCAAAAACCGTGTCCTGGTACCTCCTTCAGCAGCTTCAAAGCAAGGGGTTCTTTGCAGAAGCAAGCAGTTTAGCAGAAGCTACAACAAGCAGTTAGCTGGAGGGGGTTCTGTACAAGCAGGCAGCTTTACAGAAGCAAAGGTAAGTTAGTTAGGGCATCTTAACCTCGGGTTCCTAGTACAGACTTGGGCAATGTTCTGTGGAATTTTCCATCAAAGAGATCAAATTCTAGTTAAATCTGAAGTAGGCTCAGCAATAATAAAGCTGGAGGAAACTCTTCACTGTCTTTATAAGCTCAGAGTCCAGGAAGCAAGGCAGTCGTAAATAGAGTCACCCTCAGAATTCATGGCTCTGTTAGTTACTTTCATATTACTAAGGTCAAAATATCCCCCAAAGAATCATTTAAATGAGGAAGAATATGGTTCTTGGTATGAGAGGAATCAGAGACATCAGTCCATTATGGATGTGACAGAACAGAGTGGTTCACATGGTGATGGAGAGAGAGAAAGAAAAGGGGTGAGCACAGAGGCTGCTGCTCAGCTAAATCTGTCCCTTTCCCCCTCTTACTCCATCCAGATCCCCATATCATGGTGCCATCCACACTCATGGGAGGGAGTCCTTCCCCTCAGCTAATCCTCCTGAAGGTGCTTCTCTACCTGCTAGGTGACTCTAAATCTGGTCAACTTGACCATGAAGATTAGCCATCACCACAGAGGACTGGCTACAGGACCATTCGTGAATGCTGAATCCAGTCAACTTGACCTTGAAGATCAGCCATCATCATGGAGGAGGCTGCAGGACCATTCCCAGATGCTGAATCCATGGAAACCAACTCCCTTGAATTAGACCTTCATGGCACCATGACACAATATGTGATGGGAACCGCACAAGGAAGGGACCATTCATGTCGCTCTTGGTTTCAGAGCTTTCGGTGCATTGTGGCAGGAAGGATGCAGCAGACAGGAAGTAGAGAGGAGTAGTAACAGGAAGGAGCAAATGCAAGGTACAGCTCTTTGTGACCCACTTCCTCCAACTAGGTAGGCCCCACCTTCCGCCATTTTATCACCTTCCAAAACAGAGCTCCCCACTGGGGACCAAGATTCAACACAAGCCTGTAGGGGGCGTTTCATATTCAAGCCATCCCTTTTCTAAAATGGTACAGCAGGCATGTATCACCGACATATATCCTCTTGAATGGTTTGATCTCTAAATTATTTATGGTACCTAATACAATTAGATAGCATGTAGATGGCCGGTGTGCTGTATTATTTAGGGACTCATGCAAGAAAAAAAAAAAGTCTGTGCTGTTCAACGCAGGTGCACTTTTTCAGATATTTCCTGTCTGCAGCTGGCTGAAATGTGTACGGACATCCACAGATACAAGGACTGACTGCCCCGCCCCCAAAGCACGTGAAGTGCTGTGAAGCATTATATAACATAAATGCAGTGAAAATGTATTGAATACTATCTCATTACATGTTTAATATCAGCAGTGCATGCAATTCGGGCATCTTTGGCAAGCTAGCTTCAAGTTCCTATCATTCTCGACAGCCCTCCTTGTCCCCATGGTGAGTCACAGCTGCCCGCTCCACAACGCAGTTCAGTGCTGGCCTTCCATCGCCTTCTCCATACCTCGTGGGTCGTGGATCTGCCATAAGACATGAAAGGAGGGGAATTCCTGCTAGCTGGAAAATCGGCCCCAGCGTAACCAAACACGTGTGTTGACCTCCCAGGCTCCTGTTCTCTGCTTGTCTCTCTCTCTCTCTCTCTCTCTCTCTCTCTCTCTCTCTCTCTCTCTCGTGGGACTGTGCCTTTCTTTGGTGGCTGGTAGGCTATGGAGTGATAGCCTTGGCTCTTCACTGCAAGAAACTTCCCACAACCTGTGAGGAACATGTCCTGAGTGTCTCTGCAGTTCAGCCCACAAGGGGTTAAACGCCTGAGGAAAAATGTTCCTGCCTAGTTCATCTCTTCACTGCACAATGGCAAAGCGCTTTCTCTGCAGTGACCTTTGATCTAATTGCACATTTGCCATCATTCAATTGGACCTACCATTCTGTGCCCAGTAGGGAAATGACAGGAGACTGAAGGGCCTTGAAAGTTCAGTCCTTAGCTTTGTGGCTTTTTGCCTCAAATGCCACCCAGGCCCCTGCAGGAGGAGCACGCTGTGGTGGCTCCAGCATCCAAATACTCCAATACCAAGAGTGCCAGGGGGTCAGAGCTGTGGCAAGGAGGGGGTGGGGGCAGAAGACAGCGGGGGACCCCTGAGGACTGGGTTCCAGTGTCCAGCTGTCACAGAGGTGGCATTGAGAAGGACATTAGCATCCAAACTGTGACTGGGTGGAAGCAGATATGGGGCTTCCTTCTCCAAAGGCCTCCGGCAGGGTCCCAGAGGGAAGCTGGGGCAGGCCCAATAAGAGGAAGTAGTGTGGAGCAAAGGACAGAAGGTGCTTGTTGCCAACCTCCAGTCTAAAGGGACCAGGGCACGTGGAAGGAAGGTCTCCACATGGTCCATACAGGCTGAGCTCAGAGACAGAACTGAGGACATACAATCATCAGTGCTTGCCTTCACCTGGGGCTCCAAGGTGGCCCTTGGACCCCTGCTGAGGCCACTGGGTTAACTTGAAGTGTGGCCTTCCCACCTCTGCTCTATTCTCAACCCTCCCTGCTGCCATAGAGCCTTCCAGAAATATAAGTGGAGCCCCTAGCCTTCTCTCCAGTCCTTCAACACCCTTCAAAGCCATGCTGAATAGTCTCAGACCCTTTGTTGTAGCTTTTCAGCCTTTCAGGAGCCTCTACCTGTTACGCAGTCTCCTTTCGTGTGACGTCACTCCAAGAACCTTGGCCTGCTGCTATCACACTGACTCCTCCATTTGCTGAACATGACAGACCCTGTCCAGCTTCTATGCATGTGACCTTCTCCGCATCTGGTGATCTTTTTTGCTCTTGGGCATTTTACCTGCATGATGCCTCTGAGCAGCCATCCTGATCTCACTGAACGTTTCTGGATCTTTGTAATTCTTGACTTAAAGTCTCACAGTAGACATACTGCACATACAAGACCTGAGTCCAGATTCTAGCTCTGCTGATATGGTATTGAATCACCTTGCATAACTGGCTTGACCAGTCTGAGATTTCCATTCTGACCATCCCAATGCAGAACAGCTCACGAAGATTAAATGGGAGATGTCTCCCTTGTATGACAGTAGTCCTGCAGGCTTGCAAGCTGTTTAAGGTTAGGATTGACACAAAAGGGGTTGATAAGGTGATTCAGCTCATAAAATGCTTGCCATGAAAGCTTGAGGATCTGAGTTTCATTCCCAGCACACATGTCATATTAAAAAAAAAAAACAAGCAAACTGGGTGTGGTAGTGTGTGCTGGGTAGGATGAGGCAGGAGGATTCCTGAGGCACACTGGCCAGCCACTCTAGCCTAATCACTCAGTGCCAGGTTCCGGTGAGACTCTATCTTAAAGAAGCAAATAGAAGGCTCCTGAGGTCAACACCTGAAGTTGACCTCTGGCTTCCACACACTCAAGAATACACATAAGTGCACCCCCCCACACACACACATACAATTATATGAAAATCCTTATGTCCTCTCTGTTTCCAGCTCTCAGCTAGACTTAAAGCAAGCACCTGATGCAGGAGCAGAGGCCCTTGCCGGATGGAAGTGGCAATGAACCCCATGGCATTGTTCACCAGGGAAGGATAGGGAAGGGTAGAGAAAGGTAGGGAAGGGCCAGGAAAAGTAGGGAAGGGTTGGGAAGGGTAGGGAGAGGTAGGGAAAAGTAGGAAAGGGTAGGAAAGGGCAGGCAGTAGAGAAGCAGGCTGCATCTGGAGGCTTCTTCCCCACCATGACTCATTTGCCTAGCTGAGCTCAGCAGCCCTGCCACAGAGGATATAGGGCTCCAGGCCCGGAGGCTTGTTCCAAACTGGCCCAGCTATTCTTGGGAGCTTTTTATGTCATAAAGAGAGTCCCCTAACTGGCCCGTTGACCTTTCCCCAGGCTTCCCAAAGGCTGAGTTCTCATCTGGTGCACAGTATAAGAGCCACCTCCCTAGAGAAAGCAGAAAGAGCAGACAAGAGGGACCGGTAATAATAGCCCCCACTTGGTGAGATTTATAGCGTTCCGGGTGTTCTGCTGAGCATTTTGGATACATTTCCTGATTTAATATTTGTGCCTTCAGCACAGCTGTGGGATAGGATGGTAAGAATGGCAGTTCAGAACCATCAAGGCACTTACTTAAAACCACACAGGTAGGAACCAGCAGAACCAGGGTATGGACCCAAGCTTTGTCTGACTCCGGAAGTCCTTACTCACAGTATTTCCCATTCTTGGGGTGGGGTAGGTCAACTGCAGGGTTGTTGCTTCTCAGAGACAAGGACATATTACCCTAGAAGTGGGTTCCTGGGCTCTGGGTGGGCAGCTGGTTTGTGAGGACTGCTCTTTTCTTGGGGTGGGGTCAGGGAGAGGGCGGTGATTTATTCTGCTGATTATGCCATATGTTCCGTTTGTGGCCAAGCTGGTGACAGAAACATGAACGCCATTAGAGAGTATCGTTACGGGAGGACGGACTGCATCATCTCCAGCTGGAGCTAAAGTCGGGAGAGATAGATCAGGGCCTGTTGGGATCGCTCCCTGGAGGCAGGCAGCAAAGGCTCAGCCCAGCTCTTCCTCTTCATGCACTCAGGTGGAGCCACAGGTTGAGCCAGCAAGTTGGAAGCTTGGCTACCAGGGCAAGACTGTTCTCCCTGTGGGGGAGTCCCATGTGCAAAGTGTCTGTCTGTATGAGTTTCTGTCCTGTCTCTTTCTAAGAAAATATGGATATGGCAGGATTGCGTTGTAATCACCACATCTAATTACAAAAAGGGAGTAAATCACCGAACAAAATTAGTTTTCAGAGTCTTAATTATCATCAGAAAGAGTAATTAATAAGCAAAACAGGAAATGACCAAGCCAAGTTCCCTAGTCTGCAAAGATGTGTTTTCCTTTCAGCACTCGGGAGGATGGGGAACGGGAGGGATGGGACAGATGGGGTGGGGGCACAGTACCAAAGCTTCCAGACCCCAGTGGGCATTAAAAATGAATATCCCAGGGCTCCATGAATCTCAGATGTTCACATTCCTTTCAAACTTGGTTTGCAAAGTTTCTAGGTCATTCCTTGCAGGCCTTTCCTTTCCCAGGCCTGGTGGCCAGAGGAAGGCAGACGAATTAGAATAAACATACAGGCCAGTTCCTTTCTCTATCCTTCCGAGTAACAGGCTCTGGGCCAGAAACTCTCAAACCAATTGATGATAACAAGCTGAAGTTCAATGCCATTGGCTGTCTGCTGAGACCGCCCTGGCTTTTCTTATGTCTGTTCATCAGCTTGTTTTTTTTTTTCTTTCTTTCTTTCTTTTTTTTATTTATTCATTTTAGTAGTAGCGTCATATAAATAAAACACCATTACAAAAATGTCGCAGAAAGTTCAAAACTATTCATTATCCATTTCGTACAGATTAAAATTGCCATCAAGGCTGTTTGGATTTGTCTCGCGTTCCTTTCCTTCTAATGAGCCGGATAGAGAAGGCAAAGGATGCTAATGCGTCCTTACATCTCTATCATATCTCGGCTTTTACTATATAAAGCATCAAGGTCGCATTCTGGGGAAATGTCTTTTTACCAAAGGTGCTATAATAATAATGAAGAAGCAATTTGTTTCAGCAAACTGCCTGCAGTAATGAGGCTTAATTATAACCATGTTATTAATACCGCTGCTTAAGGTAATTCACTTCTGAGCGGGGTGCAGAACAGTAAACTATAATTTAAACAAGAATCGAGACCTAATTTAAATCATCGGATCTACTGCGGAAAAAGGCAAACAGAATGACTATAATCCGCACGTTGATTTAAATCTTGCCCCCCCCCATGCCATTTCCAGGAGACCTGGGTGACTATCAGAGGGGTAAGAAGCCCCAGCGCGAGTCTCGGTTCTCCCACTCTTCCAGGAGGCTTTGTGGGTGACACAGCTGTGCTGACCTGTATCCAGGCACCTGTTGGCTCTTACCTCCTTCTCTGCATAGGCAGGTGAGGTTGACGGGGTGGAAGGAAGGTTGTAGTGGATAGCTATTCCAGCTTTGATCTGGAAGTTCCAACCCCCATTGAGGCTTTGGTAACTGTCACACCTATAAGGTGGGGCCAAGAGAGGACCCTGAAGACCCGAGATCCAGATGCGGATGCACCAGCTCTCTTGGTTCCTGGACCCTGGACACTGGAGGTAGACCGAGCAGAGTTCTCCAGAGAACACCGTCGGACTGCACTACACCTTTCCCAGACCCTGTTACCTATCCCTTCACTTGTAAGTTACCCCACAAAATAAACCTCCCTTTTAACTACATGGAGTGGCCTTAATAATTTCACCAATAGAAGGTCCCCATCATCTCAAGGGCATCTTCAAGACGATGTTGAACTCACTGTGTTTCTCTCCCCTCTATCTTAGGATGAGAACATGGGGTTTGTGAGGGCAGACAAATCACTGGCCTCTGACTTTTTAAAATGTAGTTTTAATTTATTCTTTGAGAATTTTGTACATCTATACAATGCATTCTGATCATATCTACCTCCCATTCCCCCACTCCTTCCCTTCCAACTTCTGACCACCCCTGTGTTCTTCCACGTTCGTAACTTCTTTTTTAAAAATAACCCACAGAGTCCAATTTGTGCCTCCTGGTATGGGTACAGGTGGAGGGCATATGCTGAACATGATCAGCCTACCAGGGACCACACCCTTGAGGAAAGCTGACTCTCCTTAACCCCTAGCTGTCATCAATTGCCAATTATTCCTCAGTTAGACTAGCCATGAGGCCTTGTGACTCCCTCCCCAGCCCGTGCTGGAATGTTGAGTGGCTTGATCTTGGGCAGGTCTTGTTTGGCTCTCAATTTCTACAAAAGCCCACACTCAAGACATAAAGGGAGGATAGTTATGGGCTAGTTTAAGATATAAGAGCTAGCTAACAAAAAGGCTTGAGCCATGGCCATGCAGTTATAATTGATATAAACCT
>CABHPQ010165049.1:3237-31561 GCA_902168405.1 Peromyscus aztecus | reverse complement strand
TTAAATATATTTAACAATTAAGATGATACCCCAGATTGTGTTTTAAACTGAGTTTTTCTTTACAGTTTTAAGCATTTTGTAATTTTTTTTGTTTTGTTTTCCAAGACAGGGTTTTTTTTTTTTTCTGTCTGTGTAGCCTTGGCTGTCCTGGAACTCTCTCTGTAGACCAGGCTGGCCTCGAACTCACAGAGCTCCGTCTGCTTCTGCCTCCCGAGTGCTAGGATTAAAGTGGTGGGCCACCACTGCCCAGCACCCATTTTGTAATATTTAAAGTGTTCTTAGTATCATGGCTGTATGACTACATAGTACTCCACAGTAGAGTATTTTATTACTACCTTATCTTGTAAATTTCTTTTATCTCTTTTGTTTTGTGATGAATTTCCTATGCACAAATACTTGTCATCATCTCTGATTGTCTTAGATAAATTTCTAGAAATGATGTTATTGGGCCAAAGGATAAATGCTTTTTTGAGACCATAGAGACCTATGCTTTTTTTTGGGGTGGGGGAGGGGGTTTCGAGACAGGGTTTCTCTGTGTATTTCTGGTGCCTGTCGTAGATCTCGCTCTGTAGACCAGGCTGGCCTTGAAGTCACAGAGATTCACCTCCCTCTGCCTCCCGAGTGCTGGGATTAAAGGTGTGTGCCACCACAACCCGGCAACCTATGTATTTTTTAGACATTTATTTTGTTGTGTGACCATGTTTGTGCCGTGGTGTGTGTGTGTGTAAGTCAGAGAGCAATTTTCAGGAGTTGGTTTTCTCATTCCACTGTGTGGTCTTCCAATATGGAACTCTGGTCATTAGACTCTGAAGCAAGTGCCCCAACCCACTGAGCTATCTGGATCCCCAAGACCTAGCTATACCTTCTGTTAATTCTATCAGTGACTTTTTCAGTCCACCCTAGCAACTTAGTATTTTCTGTCCACTCTAGTAACTTAGTATTTTCTGTCCACTCTAGTAACTTAGTATTTTCTGTCCACTCTAGTAACTTAGTATTTTCTGTCTACTCTAGTAATTTAGTATTTTCTGTCCACTCCAATAACTTAGTATCTCATCCTCCCTCCCTTTCCTCCTTCCTTACTTTCTTCTCCCTCCTCTTCCCCCACAGTGCTTGGACTCTAACCCAAAACCTCCTTCATTCTAGACAAGTGCTCTATTTATTTGTTAGTTTGTTTTCTGAGACAGGGTTTCTCTACATAGCCCCAACAGTCCTGGAACTCACTCTGTAGACCAGGCTGGTCTTGAACTCACAGAGATCCGCCTGCCTCTACCTCCTGAGTGCTGGGATCGAAGGTGTGTGTCACAGTGCCCTCCTTTTCTTTATAAGCTACTTCCGGATGGTTTAGATTTTAGGAACTTTTGTTTCTTTGAGTATTACAAAATGCTATCTTGTTTTACTTTGCATTTTTCTGAATATTTTGTCATGTTTTGTCCTTTGTTCTTTGTTTGGACTTTATTCTATATCCGTGTGTCTATGTAATAAATGTATGTTTTGTACAGTTTCACATTATAAATCTTTTTCACACATGAAAGAGCATAAGTAACTGTCCTGTAAGGATAAAATATGTGGAGTTCTTGGAATTGCTCCCTGCCCCTTATGCTTTGCACCTTCCCTGGAACGAGAAGCCTCTAGTGCTGGGCTTGTTGAGTCTGTGTGTCCCACAGCTGGGGCAGTCCAGGTGGCAGGCACACACTCTGCCGCAGTTGGTGAGAACAGGAACAGGTCTCAGTGGAAATAACTAGTCTTCAGTGAAGTGAAAAGAGAAGCCAAGGTGGAGAGGAAATGAAACCGCAGATCTTCCCCTGAGGCTTCTTGGGAAGGCTAGGCAGAGTCAAGGGCTACCCTGTGGTCAAGGCCAAGGTATTTGCCCCAGAGCTGACTCTGGTGACCCAATAGGACACCAGTGTTGTCAGCCTGCAGTCAACATGTGGCCTGCTCTGCCGGGCATCTGGCCTCCATTTTGGGGAGACATTTCTCCTGCGTTGGAGCTGGGCTGCAGTAGTGGCAGGGAAGGCCGGGGTTCATTCCAGTTTTGGAATACTTTTGAAAAAGAGAAAGTATCTTTTGAAGACGGGGAAAGTGCTGGGGTCACTTAGCCTTCCCTTCCCTTGTCCCCTTTGGACAAGAGACTTCAGGATTCGCTCTGTGAATAGCTGTGGAGGGAACAGGGTCTTAAGGTTCTCTGTCTGTGAGGACGTGGGGTGGATAGGAGAGTCTAGAATGGAGCTGAACTGGGTAGCTCCAGTCCCTGAGCTTTCTCTGCTTTCCTTCGACCCGGGACAGAGAATCTCCTAAGAAAGGTGTGGAAGCATCCCCTGACATAGTCCTGCTGGTGCGTCTGTCTGTCTCCCTCCCTCCGGAGTTTGCCTCTTTCTGCCCTCTCTCCTCCGGTCCCTGTTCTCTTCTGTCTCCTCACGGCACAGGTGTGGCCTGGGGGTTTGTGTGGTGGCTAGGGAAGGACCTAGAGAAGATTTGGCATGTGTGGGAGCTGCATCTCTTCAATCCTGAACTTTACTAATCTCCATAGGCTCAGTCTGTCAAGTTCTTTGCGACATTGAAAAGTACTGTAGACGACTTTAAGAAGCCTAAGAGAGTGGCTGAGTTCTTGGCATGGCAGGGTTTAGGCTGTGCTATACCAGTGGAGTTTAATTCTCGTGTCCCTCTCCTCTGTTTTTAAATCACCTCTGATACTCCTCCAGGGCTGGAGTTGCAGCCTGTTGGTTTTGCCACTGGGTGCCTAGTACAGTAACAGGAAAGATATGTGCTTCCCTTCCCCTTTTCCTCTGTGTCAGCTGAGAATGGGGACTGTCACATCCTTCAGTTACCCAGCCCTTTTCTAAGTGAGAGCTGGGCTTGTGCCTGGGGTTTGGTTATTTTAAGAGATGGTTATTCTGTTTTAAGAACTGCTTAGACTTCAGAGTTTAGCTGTTTTTATCCATTTCCTTGCAGGGAACTGGAGAACCAGTCACTCTATAGTCCCTATTTCCCATGAAACCATTAAAAAGTGTCCCTCACCCCTCCAGCCCCTCCCCTCCCACAGAGGAAATAGCTAGTTGGAGATTTGCTGGCTCAGACTTGGTTTTAAAGAAAGGCTGTTAGTTTTATAATCAGGAGACTTAGGTTCTGGTCCAGTTTTGTAGTCTCTTTTTCATCTGAAAGTCTGTGGACAAATCCTATAACTTAAACTTTTTAAATTATATTTCAAGTCATTTAGTTTGTGTTTGTGTATGTATGTAGACACATGTCTCTTCTCTCCTTCTATCCTGTGGCTCCCAGGGATTGAACTCAGGCTGTCAGGCTTGGTGGGACGCGTCCTTACCTGCTCACCATCTCACCATCCCACATCCTGGTACTTTTCTGAGCCACTTTTGTTCTTTATGACATGAATGAGGATAACTTCTTACTCACAGCGTTTTAAGGGTACTCCTGGAACCTAATGTGATTTTCAGCTGAGGGAAGGGTTGGCCTGTGTTGGAGTTTTGGGGAGTAAGCAAGGATGTTTAGGTTATTACACTAACTGCTGCTGTGTTTGGTACACAAGTCCAGGGATGTTAAACATCCAAAGTGAATGGATATGACCCCACACTTGCTTGTAATCCCAACCCTTGGGAGGCCAGCCTGGGCTACAAAGGGAGATTTTGTATTTTGAAAACTTTTATTGTAAAGGAATAAAAGTAAAGATAGAGCCATAGCTTATGAACGTATACCTTAGGAAAGAAGTAGACCTTTTTTATTACCCTTGTCTATGGGGCAGTGCCCGGTTCTTCTGATGCAGTAGGTGCTATCCTAAAATCTGTCAGAGACTTTGGCATAAGCATACTATCTCTTCCCTCTTGTCAGCCTATTAGACCAGTGTATAATCAAAGGTTTTTAGTTGGGAATGTTTTATCAAGAAACGCTTTTGTATGGCTAGGGTAGAGTTAAGACAGGATCTTTTGTAGCTCAGGTTAGCCTAGAACTCCTGATTCTGGCTTCTACCTCCCAAGTGCCAGTATTACAAGCACGTGGTACCATGCCTAACTGAATTTGCAAGTGAATTTGATAACAGTTGTTTTTTGAATAACAGATCCCTTTGAAAGTCTGTTCAAACCCATGGCCTCCCTCATGCACATGTTGCATGTATGTGGTGTTTTGAGGGCTTCGGGGCCTGTTCTTGGATCTACCAGGAAAGTCCTAGCTTTGCTTATCAAAGAGGAGAAAAGGATAGGAGGTGAGGAGACTCTGATGCCAGCAGTGATCTGAGTGTGTGGTAGGAGGGAACCCTAGTTAATCACTCCGATAAAACGATGCTTCTGGTAGTGGTAACAATAAAGGCATCTTGTTGAAGTTTGCCTGGTCCCCATTCAGAGTGAGGCGTTCAGACCCCTGGACACTGATTTGACTTTGATTAAGGATCTTTTGTAGTGGGGGTCTGGTCTACTCTTTTGAGGTAGAGGTCCAGTGGTAGGGGTCCAGTTCTAAAATTCTGGGAATATCTAGGTGGGAGTAATTACATTACTTTTGAGAAGTCGTGGGGAACAAGTAACCTCTCTTGTAGTAGGGGACAAAGTTTAAGTCATGTCCTGTGACTGGAGGCACTGCCTGTGAGGAACAGCAGCTCCTTTCCTCTGGGCAGTGTTCTCCCAAAGTGTCCAGGTAGAAGGTAGAGTTGGCTCCCAGCACGTGCTTAAGAGGATGGGAAAGATCTGTCTTCAGCAGTTGCTTCTCTGCTTAAATCTTGTCCATGTAATGACAACAGTCTGACCTGTACCTCTTTTTTTTTTTTTTTTTTCCGAGACAGGGTTTCTCTGTGTAGCCCTGGCTGTCCTGGATCTCGCTCTGTAGACCAGGCTGGCCTCGAACTCACAGAGATCCGCCTGGCTATGCCTCCCAAGTGCCGGGATTAAAGGCGTGCGCCACCACTGCCGACTTTTTTTTCTTTTTAGAGACAGGGTTTCTCTGTGTAACCCTGGCTGTCCTGGAACTCGCTCTGTAGACCAGGCTGGACTCACCACTGCCCGGCTAAATTGTACCATTCTTGACTGCTTAGAATATTTTAAAATAGGGTTGGAGAGATGGCTCAGCTGATAATGACTAGGCTCACAACCAAAAATAGAAGAATATTTAAAATATTTATAAAATGTTTTTTGAAGAAAACTTGACATCTTTGTGGGATTTATATTGAAAAAATATTTTGTTCAGAAATGATGGCACATACCTTCAATCCTAGCATTTGGGAGGCAGAGGCAGGTAGATCTCTTAATTTGAGGCCAGCCTGGTCTACATAGTGAGGACCAGGCCAGCCAGGGGTATATAGTGAGACTGTTTAAAACAAAACAAAGCAAGACAAAAAATAAAAAAAAAATTTTTTTTCAAAACAATGCTCACTTGTTTTATTTCTGAGTAGGGTCCCCCATCTCCTTTCAGAATGTCTGTACGGTTTGGACTTAGCTTGTAGAAGTTGTTGTATCTGTTGGGTATATGGCATATGCTGTTACATGGGTGAGTTCATCTAACCTGACAAGAACTCTGTGAGGCAATTATTTTACTTGTGCTTTACAGGGGATGATGAAGGCAGGGCTTCACGTGCTTACCCAGGGAAGGCGTCCATTTAAATGTCACTTAGGAAGGCCTTCCTAAAGACATGTTGCAGTTGGACTTTCTGTTGGTGCCGAAAGGACTCCTAGAAAAACCACTTCCAAAATGATGCTTAGTCTTTGTTTTTCTTTATAGATTTCAAATCTGCAGAAAATTCTTGACGAGAATTTGAATAAAATACCAGGCATGGGGGCATCCGCTGCCCCTGTAATCCCAGGATTTGGGATTCTTAACCGTGCTCTTAACCACTGAGCCATCTCTCTCTCAATATACATTATTCTCATCATTTTTCTTTTCCTCTACCTCCACTGTTTCCATCCAAGTCAGTATCAATAGCTTGTTTTCCAGCCAGGCAACCTTCTCTTGTCTCTCTCCATTCTTCATCTGTTTCCACAAAGGAGCCAGATTTAAAATATTAGCCTTTCATTCAGAACATCCTTTCTACATTAGGGCCTTCGTACAAGCTCTATCTGCCTAGGGCACCTTTTGCCTGAATCTTTAAATGACTCATTTTAGTTCATAACTTAGGGCTTCAACTTTTGAATCACCACCTATGGCTCAAAAGCCAGCCTTGCTTATTATTTTCTATCTTAGAATCCTGCTCATTTCATTGTGTTATTTTTCATTTTGAAATTATTTAATTGCGTACTTATCTTCCTACATTACTGACTCCCTGAGGGTGGGGACATTATATCTGCTTATCATTGTACAGCCAAATACCTGGTATAGGTAAACATCATTTAATTTTTGTGGCTGATGGAAATCTCCAAGATAGGAGTGTGTGTGTGTGTGTGTGTGTGTGTGTGTGTGTGTGTGTGTACAAAAATAATAATCTAACAAGGTAGTTCACACCTTAATGCTTTATAATAGACTACATGCATGTGTGTAAACATGTAGAAAAAAGGCCTAGAAGACCCACTACCTAATTGTGCTGACCTCTGGAGGGGAATGAGCAAGTTGGGGTTGAATAAGATTGTAAACACCTGGGTAGATTGAATTACTCAAAGAACACGTTTTTCTGTCATGTATCCTCCTTTTAAGGGAAATGGAAGAATAAAAACGGAGTTGGATGGGGGAACCTCAACTTTGAATGATAATATTAAAAAGTTTCTCTTCCTTTACAGTGAGCCAAAAGATGACCAGGGGAAAGAAAGGACACCAATGAGATTGGTAGCTAGGTCCTGCCTGTCACATGCCCTGTGGGGACCTGCGCATCACATTAGAGAGAGGTCCTTCTGCCCTGAGACTGCATTTTAGATTGTTGAGTGGAGGCATCCTGGTTCCTCAGACACAGGCAGATTGTATATTTTCAGTCTCTTGCATTTCAAGTCCATTTAAACGTTCACCTCTCGCCTTGGCAGAGCTGCGGTGATGTCAGCCAAGGAAATAAGCTCCGGACTTCACTGACCGAGCTCCTCAGGGTTGGCTCAGCAGCTCTGACCCCTGTGGAAGTGATTTTCTCTAGATTCTTGTCTCTTAGGAAAAGGACAACTAATAGTGTTTTTAAATAATGACAAACAGGAAAAGAAGATATAATGAATGTGGTCACATTGGGAAGAGGGACAAATGACATCTGGTGACATTCCACCGAGGGAATCTTCCAAATAATTCTTGATAACTTTTACTGGATGGTAATGGAATGCCAGCACCAAGCCATCACTCTGGCAGAAACCATCTCATTTCTTCACCATGATAGTATAAAGCAGGATTTGTGTTTCTGTTTTTTTGTTTGTTTGCTTGCTTTTAGAATTTTGTGTGTGTGTGTGTGTGTGTGTGTGTGTGTGTGTGTGTGTGTATACGTTAAAACTGGAAGAAAGGTCTTAAGCATGCTGTACACATGCTCTACAGCTAAGCTACGTCCCCAGCCTGAAGCAATTATTTCTATTTTGTAGATGGGAAAACTGAGGTCCAGGAAGGTTAAATGGTTCAGGATTAAAAAGTAATAAGTAGTCAGGATTTGAATCCAAGCGTTCTAACTCCAAAGCCATTGTTGTATTTCAGTTTGTTTTGAACCGTGATCTCACACCACAGTGCCAGACTAGCCTGGAACTCACTAGCTCACAGGTGTCTGACTTGTGCCTCAGCCTCCTGAGTGCTGGAATTACAGCCTCATACCACCACCCTGCCTCCAAAGTCCACACTCTTAACTCCATGCTCCTCTTCCCAGAGTTGACCTCTCCTTGCTTACAGTGGGATATGGTGACGCACACCTGTGATCTGAGCTCTTGGGAGATGGAGGCAAGAAGATCAGTAGTTCAAGGCCAGCCTCACCTATATAACATGTTTGAGGACAACCTGGGATAATAAGAACCTGTCAAAAAAAAAATGTAATTATAAGATGGGAGCCAGCCCCAGTGTGATGGCGCATACACTTGGGTGGCTTTGAGGCAGAAGGATCAGGTCAGGGTCATCCTGGGATTCATAGTGAGTTTAATGCCAGCTTGGACTATATAATGAGTTTCGGGGCAGGCTTGGATACATAGCAAAGTCTGGTCTCACAAAATCCAAACGAAAACAGAGATAGGATTATGTCTTTGGGAGGCAAAGAATAGACTAAGTGGAGCAAAGGCCTCATTTAGGTCAGCAAGTCTTAGACCCGCACTTTCCTTTCTGTATGCGTGGCACTCTCCTAAGTGCTCTGGAGTATACCAAAGACGTAGATGGCGCCACCTGAGTTGGAGAGACAAAGTGGGTATTGAGGACTGTGGTTTGAACCACATATGTCTTCTCAGGTCATCTGTGAGGCCTGTTGTAGGGAGTCAGACACTGCTGGACATCTTGTCTTAAAAGTGACTAGGGTAGATCAGCAGAGAGACAAGAGCAGGATGGGAGGAGACTGAAGAGGAAGAATGAGCCAGCTGTTGAGAAGAGCACCCAGAAGCCTGCCTTTTGTAATAGAGGAGCCTATTTACAGAGACATGAGCTTGGATCAGGTTGGACCACCAGTCCACAGAGAGTTCTGCCTGAAGATTTACTGATGCTAGAAAAGGTTCTATGGAGGCCCTGCTGCCCAGCCTTTCATTGGGGAATGAGATTTGAGATTAGTTGGTAAGTGGTCCCTGGCCATTCATGAGTTCACTCATTAAAAGTTGGATGGTTGAAATACATGAGAAATAAACATTTGATCCTCAGAGGTTAGAGAAGCAGAATATTTTTTAAAAACTAGATTGGAAAGGGTCCCACACGTTACACTTGAACCTTATGTAGATGCTTCCATTTTTAGTAACCAAACTTTAAACTCATTTTTTTTTTCTAAATCTGTCTTTCCTTTTTTAAAGGTGGAAGGGCATCTTGTCCTAAGCGGTTTCTGTTATTAACAGTGCTTAGGGGTGAGGGATGGTTCATTTGGTAAAGTGCTTAGGGCCTGAGTTTGATCTCTAGCACCCATGTAAAAAGCTGGGCAAGGCGTTCATAGGCCAGTAGCCCCAGTGCTGGGGAATAAGAGGGTCCCTGGGCCTTGCTGGTAAGTCAGTTTTGCAGAACCTGTGAACTCCAGGTTCAGTGAGAGACCCAGTCTCAAAAAGTTAGATGGCAAGCCATTGAGGAACACACCCAGTGTCAGCTCTGGCCTCCGCAGACATGTTCACACATGTGCGTAGATACACATGGTACATACAAATACACAAAATGCTTTGCTTGTGGTAGATTCTCAACAGATATACTTCACAGCATCATGATAGTGACTAGTGTTACTCTCTGACTGCTGGTAGTGGTGTACATGCTGTATTTTGAGAGGTGAGGGTGAGATACTACCCTTTGCTAGCTAATTATCCAGGTTAGGTATCTGGAGTCCTTCTGGACAGCTGCTCTGTTCATCTTCCCTCTATGACTGCCACTCTGTAGTTGACCTGTTTAATGAACTTGGTGGGTTCCTTGTTTGAGTCCTGCAGAACCTAACTCTGTTCTCCATCCATCATCACAGCTGTATGCTAACTTCTGAGGTGTGTTGGAGGGAGTGTTCTTGGAGAAATGAAATTTCAGGAGATGGGAAACAGTTGTACATTCAGGGAACTGAGAGGCCAGATTGGTTAATGAGGATCCTAAAGAGGTCTGAGAAGCCATCAATGGTGAGCAGGACCCAGACCATGTGGGGTTTTGCCAGCCTTAGTTAGAAGTTTGAGAACAGTTACGGGGATGGTTTTCAGGCATGGCATGGTAAAGCCCTACCCTGCTCTGTAGTGTTGGGTTCACTGTGGCTCTTTGGGAGAGTCCTGGAATCTCTCCTTCTCTGGTCAGCAGCCTGCCTGAGGGCCGGGATCCTCTCTAGGCTCTGTGGAGAGGGGTGGCCCTCTTGATCATTTCAGGTTTGACTGGTGCTCAGCCTTCAACTGCTGTACTAACCCTCAGGCCAAAAAGGGCCGTGTCTCTGCTGGGCTGTCCCAGGCTTGGCGTGCCTATCCGTGGCCGGGGCCTATAATTTGGTGGGTTGGCTGGTTACAAAAATAAAAAGTGCGACCTATAACTAAAGCTGAGTGGATTCAGTGAAGAGGGAGCTTTTAATTTGCCTGGGCTGTACTTACCGGAGAAGTAAGTCGTAGTTCCAGGTTCTGCTTTAGTACCTGCTGTAGGACCCATTAAGGGCTTGTGCCGGGTGCTGAGATGTGGGGACTCTAGGGGAGGGATTTGGAGGGGGTGTTGGGGTTCAACCATAGCCTTGATATGGTTCCCTAGGAAGTAAACATTATTCAGTCTTGTCTCTCACATTTGTTTCTCCTGTTTGATTGCATTACCATCCATCCATCCATCCATCCATCCATCCATCCATCCATCCATCTTTGTTCAACAGTATTGAGTGCTTTTTTTATTTTGGGCATTAGTGATATCACGGTGATCAAGAGGGACAAAGACGCTGGCCTCAGAATTCACATTGTTGTTGAAGAGAACAATAAATCAATGTACAAGCATATACATTACATATAACATATACATATGCATATACAATAACATTCAGTGCCACATAGGCGAAGGGAGATGGAGAGTAATGGGGATAGTTAGATAAGATGGTCATGTGTTTTCTGTGGTTGCTGAGGTATAGGAAAAGGGTGAAAAGGCCTCAGGCTACTTCTGTAGAGCCTAGATCCCAGCACCTGGAAGTGTCTCTGAGGAAGAGGCTCCTGTGGCAGTGCAGTCAGCCTGGGTGGAGATGAGAGGCAGTGCCCCTCTGGGATCCAGCTTGTTCCTAGTCCAGGTGGACCCCAGTCAGAGCCTGTGGTTGTTTCTTCCGGGCTCCAGATGTCAAAACTGTCTTCAGGGCCGGCAGGGTGCTGATTAACTGTAAATAGATGCCTGTCTTCTCAGGACTTCTCAAGTCTGATTCCTGGGGTTTCCCGAAGGGACTGTTCTGGACAGAGGAGGAATGTGAAACCGGCCTGGGGAACAGCTGCAGGGGTCATGGGTTCCTCCTGACTGTATCTGGGTGTGCTTTTGTAAGAGATGAGGGGGTTTGGATTTGAGTCTTTTTGTTGTTGGTTGGTTGTTTTTCGAAACAGGGTTTCTTGTGTAACAGCTCTGGCTATCCTGGATCTCGCTCTGTAGACCAGGCTGGCCTTGAACTCACAAGAGATCTGCCTGCCTCTGCCTCCCGAATGCTGGGATTAAAGGTGTGCGCCACCACCGCCCGGCTAAGATTTTTTTTTTTTTTTGAGTCAGAGTTCTTATGTCCCAGTCTCAAACTCCCTAAGTAGGCAAGAGTGAACTTGAGTTTCTGATTTTTCTGCTTCCACCTTCTGAATCCTGAGATTACAGGCATGCTCCACCAAGACCAAGTGCAGTGCTAAGGATCAAACCCAGGACCTTATGCATGCTAGGCAGGCACTCTACCAACCAATTCACATCCCTAACTTAAGAAGAAAAATTCTAAAGGCATTAACCTTTTGAATCGGGGGTTTTGTATTAGGAAGCCAAATGAAAATGCTCAAGAAATGAATTATTGGGACTGGGTAGATGACTTAGCAGTTAAGAGCATTTGTTGCTCTTGCAGAGGACCTGGGTTCAGTTCCCACCACTCACATAGTGAGTGACTCATGAACATCTGTAACTCCAGTTCCAGGGCTGACCTCTGTGGACACTGGGCACTCATGTGGTACATATACATATATACAGACAAAACTTCATCCACATGAAAACAAAGAGAGATTAGAGAAGAAGTATGAAGTACCCTTCATGGGTGGAGATTGTGTTTTCTGTATCTCTAAGTTGCAGAATCACTGAACTGCCCACCACATTTGTCACTTGGCTTTGCCATCTGATGTTAGACTAATCATGACTTGTCCATAGGCTTTAGAGACTCTCAGGGACAAGGGTGACCCTGGATTCCTGTCTGCCTGCCCTTTAGTGCATTTTGTTTCTGGTGCAGCCATGGAAGGTTCTGATTTTTAGAGCATTCCAAACTTTGGTGTGTATATTAAGGCCAGGAGCCATCACAGGCCTGCTGAGCCTGAGGATTGTGTCTGTACTGTATTGAACTCTGGGTTGTTATTACATGGATTCATTTTGTGGGCTTGAGATTCCACATCCCTTTCTCCTCAGTGCAAACTTTGGGGATGATACTCTAGAATGGATGGACCAGAAGATACACAACTAGGAAAGCCTCCCTGTACTGTGGACAGACTTCTTGTTTGTGGTTATTTTGTTTTTACTTGCTACACGGGAGAATGAGCCCCATACAGCATACATGGGCAGGTCCTTGGAGGCAGGGCTTTGTGAATCCTGCTCTGAGAAGAGCTCACATCTATCTGCTGGCTTTATTTGGGCACATCTGGTGTGAGTTCTAGATTAATAGTCCAATAGCAGCTCTTAATTGCTTCCTTTGGGCTTTTTAATTACTGTTAGCATGGTGGGTGACTAAGGGATTAAGAATCTCTTGTACATTTATAGAGCAACAGGTTCTGGTATGTTCCCAAAGCATTTATCTATCATTTCCCCAAAATATCCATGTTTAAAGTTATGACCATAACCTTTGGACTTGAGGGGTGGCCAGCTGAAGAATATCAGGAGGCCTTTGCCTCTCCGTTTACTCCTTCCAAGAATTGTAAAGAAACTGTCCAGTACTTATTGCTCCAGATACTTAGGGAGATGTCAAGGCAAAGCCATTAACAGCCTTGGTGTTGCCAGCTGCTCCTGATATCTTAGTGGCATGGAGCTTACTCCTGCCACCTTTTTTCTGAAGCAAGGTTGGTGAAGATTCCCTTCGGTTTCCTGCAGGGACTCTGAAGCAGTGAGCTAGAGATGGCCAGTGTCATCTACCCTGCCTAGAGACAGGGACAGGGACAGTGTTTCAGCCATCAAAGGCTCAGCAGGTCTAGTGTAGCGCTCATTCACTCGGCAGGTATTTATTGAGGGCTTAGGACTGTGTTAATTGCCAGAGAAGTAAAGATGACTAAGACGGTGTCTACCCCCAGGAGTTCAGGCTGGAGGGGGAGCCAGATTCACCGAACATATAATTACATTATGTAGTTGGTGAGGTTCTGGTGTAGATGGGCAGGAAGCATAGGTATAGGCCGGGGGAGCACTGCCTGCAGGAGGAAATCCCTGCTGGCCAATGGGATGATAGGATTTGGACAGAGCAGGAGAGAATGCACTCCGGATAGAGAGAACAGCATGGTCATAGACATGTGAGGGAGACAGAGCGTGATGTGCTCTGAGAATCTTTTCAGAGCAGCTCACTGATGTTGTGCAACTGAGAGCAGTGGGAAATGAAGCCAAGTTGGCCAGGAGGCCTTGGTGCCACATAGAAGGAACTGCACTTCTTGCTTTTTCCAAGAGAGTGTCGTGGTCAGTTGTGTGTAGGTCAGTTCCATGTCCCACAGGGAGGACTCAGCAGTCAGGAGTCGTTGAGTAGTATGACGCTGGGAGGCCCAGTGGAGACCGTAGGACAGATTTCATTTCCAAGACTGAGGAGGTTTGACATTGGGAGGATGGCATCCGAGACTTCTAGCTTTCTGGATTAGTTAAATGGAAGTTCCGTCAGCTGAGGGAACACAGGAGAACGACCTGAGAATGGAAAAGATGAGGCCAGTCTTGAGACGTGTGAAGTCACAGTACCAATGGGAATCTGGGAATATCATCTCCTGGGAAGCTGGAGATTTATCGGTGGAGCTCGAAAGAGATTTTGGAGACTGAATATTGTAACGGGTCAGATAAAACCTGAGGCCTTTGTATTCCCCCATTTTAGCCCTCTAGGAGCAGGAAGGGACACTGAGAGGACTTACATAGTGTCCCTGGGAACAAAGCAGAATTGTTGAGATAGCGAGGAGGCTGAAGAGAGTGAGTTATGCTCGAATGAGTCTGCAGGTTTGCAGACCACACGTTGAGCCAGAGGAAGTCAGAGGCGGCTGGGAAAGTGAGGGATTAGAGGTAAGCCAAGAATGCTAGAAATAATCTGCTAACATCTTCCCCTAATCTCTACAGATAGCCAAGCTGTGGCCCCAGAGTTTCGTGAATTGTCCCAGATCCCCCCGGCTGTTCTGATAGCATGGCAGCTTAGTCAGTGCTTCTGGTCTGTTTCCTGAGCTCTGGTCCTGCCTGACTAAATCCCTGGATAGCATGCATACAGCTGCTCTAACCTGCAGAGTGCTTGGCTTGTGTCCTGTATTAGCTGTTCAACTGCGTGTGCTTATGCTTTAAAGCATCTTGATGAAGAGGTTGTCGTCTTCCTATTTTACAGATGGGAAAATTGAGGCTTTGATAACTTTTCTAGGATCTCATGACAAATATTTTAAAACAATATGACCCAGATTCATGATCTTAGTCAAGGTCTCCTGACCAAGATTCAAATCTGAGTCAGCTCTTGCTTCCAAAGCCTAAGCTATTTTTTTTCTTGTTCAATTTTTTTTTTTTTTTTTTTTCTTCAGACAAGGTCTCACAGTGAGTTCTTAACTGGCTTGGAACTCACTATGTAGATCAGGCTGGCCTGGAGCTCATAAAAACTCTGCTTGCTTCTGCCTCTCAAGGCTAGGATTAAAGGTGTATGCCACCACATCGAGCACAGCCTAAGCTGTTGTTACTGCAGTATTTTGTACAGTTTAGGATGTTACTCGGCTCTAAGACCATGAGTCTAAGAGGACAGTTTCTTGTCTCTGGTTGTGCAAGGTAACTCTTACTGAGAAACTTTAGACTTCAGGTGTACTTACGCATGCCGTCAGCTGATTTCACTCAGTCCTGCTAGGCAAGGAAACATCGTTTAATGATCAAAGCTGCCAAACAAATCTAGTTGGACCTTCTTGAATTAGAAATGGAGTTCCCCACCCTCCTCCATAAGCTGATGGCAGGGCATGGTAGAAAAGCATGTGTGTTGCAAACTACATGTCTGGACTTAAATCTGGGTTCTGGTACTTTTTTTTTCCTCCCAATTTTTTTTTGTTTGTTTGTTTGTGTTTTTGTTTTTTTTTTTTTTTTCTTTTTTTTTTTTTTTCCAGTTTTTTCAAGACAAGGTTTCTCGGTGTAGCTCTGGCTGTCCAGGAACTCTCTTTGTAGACTATGTTGGCCTTGAACTCATAGAGATCCACCTGGCTCTGCCTCTGCCTCCACCTCCAGAGTGCTGGAATTAAGGCCTGCACCACCTTGCCCACTGGGCTGGTTCTGGTACTTTCTATATGACCTTGAACCAATTGGTCTCTAGTTCTTCCCTTACTGGGTTAACAGGTGAAGGAGCATTCACCTCCAGGGGTTGCTGAGGGCAGTAAATTGGAGACAAGTGCCTAGCATATGAAATGCTCAGTAATGTTTCCTTCTAATCTTTGATCCTGAGTAAAAGATCTCACTCTGTAGCCCTGGTTGGCCAGGAACTTGCTATGTATACCAGGCCTCAAACTTACAACAACAGATCCACCTACCTCTGCCCCACTAGTACTGGGATAAAGGTGTATGCCACCACACATGGCCAAGAGCTATCAGGATCTCTTTAGTTTTTAAAATGCCACATATACTTTTTTTTTTTTTAATTTTATGTGTATGGCTGTCCATATGTCTGCGCACCATGTGCCTGCCTGGTGCCTGCAGAGGCCAGATGAGGGCACCGGATTGTTGGAAACTGGAGTTACAGATGGTTGTAAGTCTCCATGTGGGTGCTGGAAATGGAACCTGTGTCCTCTGGCAGAGCAGTCGGTGCTCTTAACTGCTGGACTACCTCACCAGGCCCTCGGGGTCTCTTTAGATCATAGGAGAGGAATTCTTAGTGGGCCAGTTACAACAGGGAGGTAGTCTCATCTAATTGGATAGTCCAGTGAGATATAAAAAGGCTGGAAGAACTGAATATGATGACATTGAGATGTGGGTAGCTGTGACCTTGAAGGCATGAGGGGTGACAGCTTTGGAAGACTCTGAGATTAAGAGTGGACTGAGTTCACTGTCGTTCCTCCTAAAGAGGCTAGAAGCCAGGAGCACTGTGGACATGCCCCATTTAAGAGCCATTCAGAAAGGAAAGAAGACAGAGGGCTTGGAATGCCTCTTCTCAGCTGATGTGATATGTGACAGATATGTGATATGTGCCTGGGCTGGGCCTCATCTTACCCTTCTATAAAACAGGAGTCCTGCCCCTCCCGCATGTGTTTAGAAGTAGGAAGGGATTCATTAAGTTTTATGGTTGGATAATAAGCTCCTAGATTTATTATGAGACTCCTGGAAAGTCAGAGCCGGGCCAAGGCAAGTGCACTGGGTGCTGGCTGGAGTGCTGCCTCCCATCAGCCTCTCCTGTCTGCTTGGACAGCCCGCAGTTTCTATTCAGTTTCTTCTGTTTGTGCCTCCTGTCCCTGCCTAGGAGCACGTGTGTTTCTGGGCCAAGTCCATACCCTCATGGAGTGGACAGTCTAGTTCAGGAAATCATGCACAAGGTGAACAGTGAACAACTGAGGAAAAAAGTATTTTTTTCTATGAAACCGTGTCATTAAAGGGCTGAGCAGAGTGCCTGGCCCAGAGCAGATGTTTATAAACTGCAGCTTCCCCTCTCTGTAAATACACAAGAGTTTTTGAAAGGCAAAACAGATTTTCTGGGCTGGTGAGATGGCTCTGTGGGTAAATGACCTACCTGTGTTTGATCCCTGGAACACACACTGTGGAAGGAGAGAACTGACTTTGACACACACACACACACACACACACACACTCTAAAACAAGAACAGGTCCCGTCCCGTCCCCCGTCCCCCATCCGGCACAGCGTGGATGTAGAAGACACCTAACGGCTGTTAAAAGAAAGTCTGAGGCTCTGCAGATGCTGTCACCTAGCTTCTGGCTGTCATCCGTGTTCAACTCTATAGTGGTCTTTGACATCGCTGTAGATGGCAAGGCCTTGGGCAGTGTCTCCTTTGGGTTGTGTGCCGACAAAGTTCCAAGGACAGGAGAAAACTGCTATTTTCTGAGCACAGAATACAAAGGACTTGGTTACAAAGTTTCTCTTTTCACAGAATTATTCCAGGATTCATGTGCCTGGGTGGTGACCTCACATACTGTAGTGGCACTGGCTTCAAGTCTGTCTACAGGGAGAAATTTGAGGTTGAGAACTTTATTCTGAAGCATCTAGGCTCTGGCATATTGTTCTTGGAAAATGCTGGACCAATGCTAATAGTTCCCAGTTTTCATCCAGCCCCACCCCCGCCAAGACTGAGTAGTTGAACGGCAAAGCCTGTGGTCTTTTGGAAGGTGAAGGAAGCCGTGTAGCACTTTGTTTGGGTCCATGGACAGCAAGACCAGCAAGAAGATAATTGTTGCTGACACTGGACCACTCTGTACTATTGGCTGGTATGTATCTTAACCAGCAGATTGGTCCTTTTCATAGCCCCGTCGAGAAACCCTCCACCTTATCTGCTCCAAATATCTTCTGATGCTTTTTGTTCTCACTGTAGTATTTTTGTTTTGTGTGTGTAGTTTTGTTTTGTTTGTTGTTTTCTTGACACAGGGTCTATATTTTGTAGCCCTGGCTGTCCGGAATTCCCTTGTAGATCAGGCTGGCCTCAAACTCACAGAGATCCGCCTGCCTCTGCTTCCCAAGTGCTGGGATTAAAGGCGTGCACCACCACCACCACCACCACCACCACCACCACCACCACCACCACCACCACTGCCCAGCCTCTCACTGCAGTTCTTTAGGCTCCACATTTTTCTTAGTCCTCTCTAAGTAGCTGAATTGTAAAGTTCATGATTATGAATGAAAACGAAGCAAGAAAAAAAAAAGTTTGCCTATAATTGCTAACAGGGAAATGAGCCCTTCAGAAACTCAGAGGACTAAATAGTATACAGAGGTCTGGGTTGTTGGTGAGGGGAGGGTTCAGGAGGACAATTATAATTATCCAGCTGAGCCCTGAAGGGCATACAAGTTAGAAAGGCAGCCAAGAGGGCTAAGGCACTTCCTGGTCCCAGAGTAGGTGCTATGCAGGAGTAAAGTTCAGGATTGGGGTTAGATCTAGACTCCAGTTCCAGCCCTCTCCCATACTTTGTGTGACCCCAGGCAAGTTCCACAGCCTTTCTTAGCCTTACCTGTAAAACAAAGAAGTTTGTTGTTGTTGTTGTGCGGATTATGTGTGGTGATCCACAGAGTGCTGATGACAGTTTTCTCAGTAAATGTTAGCTTTGGTCATCATTACTATTATAACTTAAATAGTATAGTATCGTCCTACTCATTCCTGCTGGCTTACCTCGGAGTTCATAAGCCCCTTTGTTATTGGACTGTTTTCTGCCCATAATAATTTCCTAAGTGCACACTATTACAGCCGATCACTTGTAGACGCCTGGCCTTGTTACGATGTTTTCGTGCTTGCAGACATCTGCGATACCTGTCCTGATCAGAGTATGACCATCTTCTCGATTGCTTTGCCTGACCCTCTCCTGCTTGATGTTCAGAGCAGAATCCTGAAGCTTTTCTTCCGTAATCCCTGCTTGCTTCCTCATCTGATCAGATGCTATCTCCAGGGACCCCTTGGGCAGCCTCTGCCTCTTCCTCAGCAGAGCCAACCACAGCTCACCTTAGCTTTTTTGTCAACCTTGCCGCAGGATATAAGCTGTCCAAAGATAGTAATCACTCCTTGTTTGTTTCCTAGTCCCAGATTCTAGTTTAGTGTTTGATGTGTAGTTTCATAGCTAAGTGTTGGAATAAAAAGCCCGAGCAAAGTTTGCATTATGTGTAACATTTTTTATGTGGGTTCTGATGTAGATGTTTACATGTACTAACTTAACTTCCCCAGTCTCCATAGCAACTTTGCTAGGTAGGCACTCTTCCTATCCCCATTTCACACATGAGGAGATTGGGTCTCACAGACATGAGTGAACTCCTTTCCCAAGGATACAATAGTAACAAGTGATGGAGCCAGGACTCCATCCCAGACACTGTGTCTCTACAGTCCTCATTGTGTTCCCAGGAGTGTCACTGAGAGCCATCGAAAGGATGTTTATTGAAGGTCCAAGATAGGGTGAAGGAACATTAGTCATAAGTCACAACTCTATGGTCACATTTAAAAAGAATTAATAAATGTGTGGAGACTCTGTTAGAGCAGCTCTCACTTAGGGAAGATTTGTTAGAAGAGGCAGGATCTCACCTGCTGTGAGCTCGAGGAGGGGTGAGGCTGGGGTGTGTGGAGAAGGAGACAGATGGCAGGAGAAGAGGAGTATCTGCATAGGAAATGAGGTTTGCTCACTCTTCAGTGAGTTGGTGGTGACTGTGCTCAGAAGCCATCGCCCAGCAGGCTATAGAAGGGTGACTCTGGTTAAGGAGAAGAAAGGGAGAGAATAGGCTTCGATGGCGACCTGAACTGAGACTGGGAGTGAGATGCAGGAGTTCACCAAGGAAACAGCAGCCTAAAGAACACAAAAGGCAGAGTGTAGGTGAGTGCCGGAAGTCCCAAGGACGGTGGTGAGATGTCAAGAGAGTTCTTTCTGTCCTTGAATAACGGGAATGGAATAGGACCAGAACAAGGGACCCAAGGGACCTGGTGGAAGGCTGGGCGTCAGTCATTTACTAAGCACCAACATTATTCAGAACAGAAGCTTGACCTTTGCTTTTAGGAATTCCTGTTGTAGTTGTGACTGGATGAGCAGAGAACAAACAGGAAAGCACAGCATATGGAATGTATTCGGACTGCACTGATGGTCCACGGCTTCAGTCACAAGGAGCACTTCTTTCCTGTCCTCCCTCCCAGCCCATCCCTGTCTTCCTTCTTGGAGATAGTCTTGCTGAATTGCCCTGGCTGGCCTTGAATTCACAATCCTCCTGCCTCATCCTTCCAAGTAGCTGGGATTACAAGTGGGTGCCACCGTGCCTAGTGGCAGTGACCATAGCAACCGCTGCTTTTAGTTTTTCTCTCTTCAGTCCTAGGTCTGTACCCAGAGCCTTGTGCACGCCAGGCAAGTGCTCTCCCACAGCATCACGTCCCCAGACCCAGGGAGTTTTGTTTCACTATGTAGGAGGCTTCAGTTCCAACGTCACCTCTCCTGGTTCAAAATAACTGCCAAAGTCCAGCCATTGTGTCTGTGTTCTGCCCAGCTGCAGACAGAACTGAGAAAGGAGCGTCTGCCTCACCCCTTTAAGACTCCTTCTCAGAGACCACACACTCTGTTTACATTCCACGTGGTCACACAGCCAAACCGAAGTGAAAGAGAAAGCCATGGAGGAAAGGAAAGCTAAACACTGCTGAGGAAGAGGAGAAGCTGGGGACAGCAAGTGGGCCTCGCTGTGTCCTTTGGACATGTAATTATTTGAGAGTGTGATTTGTGACAGCTGTTGGGTTTTGATACAGGTACTGATGGGTAGGAGGGATTTAGAAGGCCAAGGAAGCGTTGGTCACAGGCAAATCCTGGGGCCAAGAAATAGCAAGAGGGCTGGTTCCGTGAGAGCCCAAATGGTAAGCTGTTCCGAGATGCTGAGGCCAGCCTGGAGAGAAGCTCAGCTCCCAAACATGTTCTGGTAAGATGTGAGGAGCAACCAGCCAAGGACTTCTTTTTTGTAAATGATAAGGAACCAGAGTATTTTTTTTTTCTTGTTTTTTGTTTTTTTGTTTTTCGAGACAGGGTTTCTCTGTGTAGTTTTGGTGCCTGTCCTGGACCTCGCTCTATAGACCAGGCTGGCCTCAAACTCACAGAGATCTGCCTGGCTCTGCCTCCCGAGTGCTGGGAAAAAGGCATGTGCAGAGTATTTCTGAATCAAGAAAAAACACGATTCAGCTGGGTGGTGGTGGTGCACGCCTTTAATCCCAGCACTCGGGAGGCAGAGGCAGGTGGATCTCTGTAAGTTCGAGGCCAGCCTGGGCTACAAAGTGAGTTCCAGGAAAGGCGCAAAGCTACACAGAGAAATCCTGTCTCGAAAAACCAAAAAAAACAACACGATTCACCTTATGTGCCTGGGTGTTTGGAAGCCATCTCCGTTCCTAGGGAAGAAGGAAAGAAGTGCTGGAAGTAGATTCGCAGTAGAAGGTCAGGTGCCCCTGAGGGCTGAAGTGAATAGTAAGAGCATCAGTGTAGTGACGGTGGGACAGGAAAGGAAGGCTAGGTCAGAGGCCTTGTAAGGGAGACCTTCCGTGTCCCAGTGAGAGAGCTGCTGTGGTGTCGGGAGAGAGGGATGTGACCCCAGAAATCCTCTTGGGACTCCCAAGGAGTTCCAGGGAAAGAGGGAGAACCCTGGTTGGCTAATGGAGAGTGGCAAGCTGTGCCCAAGACTCCTTGGCTTTGGAAAATCTGTCCCCCCTCAGAATAGTTTCCATTCTGCGTAACTGGGGAGTGTGTGGGTCTGGCTAACCACGAGGAGGGGCTGAGGAGCCAGTGGCTGGATCAAGTTGCTGTGGTGGTAGTTTCATTGGGCCATTGGTTCAACTGGAAAATGACATCAGCAGTTTTGTCTGAAATGGGGTACTCCTGAACTGGTAGGCAGAGGGTGTCCTCAACCAGGAGCTGGGCCCAGGCCATCTGTAGAAGTTACCTGATACTAGGTGTAAGCGCAGTAGTGCGGCGGCGGCGGCGGCGGAGCGTAGAGAGGGCTTTCCTGGTACTGGGGACACTGTCATTTTCCTTTGCCTTCTCAGCATCCAATAGAGGAGTCCTCCAAGGTGACAGAGAGGCCTCAGGGGTATAATTGTTAGAAAAAGTCGTCTCTGTCTGAGTTGTGCTGGCCTTCTAGGACCCTTCCTTCATCTGATTTGCCTGGTGTGAATTGCAGAACTCAACTGGAGACATCTGCTGAATCCATTTCTTTTTCCTCCAGGCTGCTTAGGGACTTGGCCCATAACTGTTCAGCAAGTCATTTCTGGTTATAGAGTCATCAGTGACCACAGGAGCACGTTCTCCAGACATAGTTCTGTGCTGGCAGCTTGTTCCCAAAATGATGGCTTCAATTAAAACAAATCCAGAAAGGCAGACTTAAGCCACTGCAGACACTTAAGTCAAAGGAAATCACACCCACTTTTCTGATGCCATAAGGAGCCCCAGCAACTTTCCTTTATGTCTCCTAGTAGCTCAGGCCTTGAGAAAACTGTTTGCGAGAGCAATGCACTCTGTGTGGACTCCTGTGCATAGGGTCCCTTTCTAAGGAGTGAAGGAGTGGGAGGGGGGTTGGGTCCCTGCACTGTGAGCTTATGGAGAAAAGGGCTGGAGTCTCAGGGTCCAGGGGAGGTGGCTGTTGCCCTCCCTGCTTCCTGTTTTAGAATACTGCTGGGCACGGGGGCTGGCTGGATTGTTTGCCCGCTCACTCCTCAGTCTGTGCTTTGAGTGGCCTTCCTATGTTTCTCTTTCTGGAGCAGAACAGCTCTTGTCCAGAATCTTTTGTCCCCGACTCAGACTTATTCTCCAGATCCCTGCTCTGGAAAGGATAGAGGAAGTGGGCGAGAGGAGCAATCTTGAGCTTTGTTTCCCAGGCTTGGCAGTGAAGACTGGATTCTGGGTCGGCGAGAGCTGCAGGGAAGTCTGCCTGTCCATGGGTTTCATCTCCACCCCTGCACTACCCCAGCCAGTCATGGGCCTGGGGAAAAGTGTGGGTGTTTGAAGGGGCTGCTGTGTTTCCTATGTCTGGATGTTCTAATGTTAGCTCTTGGACCTTTGATTGAGCTCTGATTTGTCTGTTTCCCTTCGACAGGACTGCAGTTTTGGGGGTGTTGGGAGGGGCAGTGCTGAGACAGTGAGATAAACAGTGATGCAGAGGTGGCAGCAGCATGGGCGGGTGGGGCTGGCCGGGCAGCCCGCTGTCTGGGCGGGCCGGGTGGAGGAGGACTCCTGCCCGGCACACTGGCCAGCTGGCTTGTGTTAAAGCACTGGCTGAAAATAGCTCTCATTGTCTGGGAGCTGCTACTGCAGCAGGGCTGGCTGTGGCCGCCAAGGGGCCAAAGTAGGAGGGACTGATGCCTCTGGAGCGCTCGCCCTTTGGTAGCAGTGCCCAGCCGACCACAGCTGTGCCCGTTACCTCCTGGTGGAGACCTGTGGAAGGCTGCCTGGGCTGTTCCAAACCTGTCCTGCTGATGTCTGGTCACGGGCCTTGTGCCTTGTGTTGCCGTCTTTGTCACTGGCTTTGGGGCAGACTTGTTGGTTGGGGAAGGGGATCCCATTAGGAGCTCAGGCTGGGAACAGTGTTAACTCTCCTCCTAGAGCAGCCTCCTCAATTTCCAGGCTTTTACTTCCTGCCCGTTCCTACCTCTGCTCCTCTGTCCACTAGGTCCATTGACAGATGCCAGGGAGGCTTTGGTGGCAGCTGTATCTGGGGCACAGCAGCATGCTGAGAAAAGGAAAGCACTTTCTGTCCCCTGTGGGGAGGCTCTAGATTCAGCTCTCCAGGAGTCTCCATCCCATGGCCCTGAGCACAGGGCCTGGAGCATCTATGCTCGAAGACAGGTCCAGCTTAGGAAACTTGTTGGGAAGTGGTTCTGCAAGAGAAAATATTAAAAACCATCACCAACTCTTCCTGTTTTTTGCTGAAAGTAAATACCATTTGTGGCTGTCCCCAAAGTCCTCACAGTCCTTTTCCCAGGGATGTTCCAATGTTTCTAGCCTGTCTATAGGTGCTGCGCCATTTTTGTGTCTGTTCCTAGATTTGTCATGATCAGCTGGGGCTAGAAGTAATGGAGCAGGGAGTTTTGGGTGCTTCCTATTTCTGGATGTTGGGTTTTCCCCAGGCTTGGCCCAAGAAGACTGGCAGAGCAGGGGTGAGTCCCAGAGTAGGCGTGCAGCGTTTAAGGAAACTCCAAATAGCCAGTACTTCCCTTTCCTCGGAAAGAAAGGAGGAGGGGCTGAGTGGACTTGGGGTGCAAGGCATGCAGGAGAAGGGAACCTCTGAGAGCAGACCTCTGTCCTTCCTCCTCCTTAGCTTTCCTGGGGTAGACAGGGATCAGGTTGGGGGATGTAAGGAGACATGGTAGAGGAATAGGACCCCTTATTTATACAGGCCCCCAAGTAAGAAGCAAGCCCAAGCAGCCTTGCTGGAGAAGCATCAGATCCACAGCTTTCAGCTTCTTCCATCATGGGCCTCTAGTGAGGCATCTTCTTGTTCCCTTTGACAGAGACCAGGACCCAGACTTGCTTTCAGTTTGAGTTTAGCTCCCCTTCTCCCGTCTCCTACTGTGACTGTTTTGGCTGTGGTGTGTCTCTCTTCCTCCCTTCCTGGGTGGGGTGTGTCTCCCCCTGCCCCAAAGATGGGGTGTTTAGATTGATTCTAGTCTTAGAGGAAATCAAAGAGGGATTTAAAAAAGGCTCAAAGAATTACACTTCTTTCAGTGTTGAGAAGTGGTTGCCGAAGGACAAATGAGAACAGACAACCCAGAAGCAAGAGGGCAGCTGTGTGGATACCAAATACCACACTGGCTTTCCAGAAGGAAAGGAGTCTTTGCCAGTACCCACCATATTCCAGATGTGTGCAGGTGTAAAATACTCATCATCTGATGCTCAGAAACCCCCACGGGATAGTGAGATGTGTTGGATGGATGAGTTCAGTGAACTTGATAGCTCTGAAATGCCCAAAGTGGATCTTGGGCAATCTGGCTCCACAGCTGGTGCCCTCTGCCTTCTTTCTGTCCAGCAAGACTTGCATTGGGGACTTAGCAAGAACTGAGCTTCTGTCTCTGAGAGCCCGCTGTCCAAGGAACCACAGAAGGGGAAACAGGTTTCTGACTGAGGCTGGAGCCATGTCTCTGGAAGCCAGGAAGTTGGCTTCCTCTGGACATTGGACCCTGCCAGATTTATGCACATTATCAGGTGGAGGCAAGAGCCATCATGCTCTTGTCTAGCAGCAAAGGAACTGCCTGGTCCTCTGCCTTGGCTGGTAGTTCCCGCCATAGTCAGTGCTTTGCTCTGTGAGAATGCTAGAGGGTGCGGGTTTTTCCTTCCCACCCCCTTCCCATTGCACTCTCACCCTGACAAGCAGCAGGCTGGGACCACTGTCCTCCAGAAAGCCATGGAAACTCCAGACAGGAGGGTGTGGGCCTGCTGTAAGGGCTGTTGGGTACTTTGCCACCTGTTTCCACACTGCAGGGGTCCATCTTCTTTGAGGATTTAAATTTTGACCAGGTCCCTGATGGGTCACCGTGGTTTTAAGATAGGTGTCCCGGAGGGGGTTATTTTGTTCAGTCTTGAAGCCTGGAGAGAGTCAAGCATTTCCCCAGCAGCACACCTGGCAGGGAGATGTAAAGCCACAGCAGCCCACAATGGTTGGCCAAAAGAGGAAGTTGGTGTAGACAGGATGTGATGTCTGCCACAGTAGCAGTAGACTATTCATCCTCTGTACCAGGGTCTGAGGTTTCTATTGCTAATGAAACAGCTGATGACCAAAACACAGATTGAGGAGGAAAAGACCTCTGCACTTCCAATCACAGTACGTCATCAAAGGAAGCCAGGGCAGGACCGTGGAGGGAGGAGCTGGTGCAGAGGCCCTGGAGAAATGCTGCGTGTGGTTTGCTCCCTTGCTGAGCCCGCTCTCTTCCGGTACCCAGCACCACCTGTGCAAGGGTGGCGTACCTCAGTGAGGGGATGACCCACCTGCATCAGCCATTAAGAAAAATGCCCCCAGGCTTGCCCACAGGACAGTCTGGTGGGGACAGTTTCTCAAGAGAGGTTCTCTTCTCAAATGACTCTAGCTAGTGTGAAGTTGACAAAACAAATAAATCAAAACAGAAAGGCCAGCACAACCAGCTTTTTTTCTTCCACAGGAAAAAATTGGAAGTTCTTTTCCTGGCTCAGCTGGGATAGCAGTATCATTAGATGATGGTGCTATGCCCAGGGTGTGTAGAGCCAGGATTAGTCCCAGGGACTCTTTCTGCCTAGTTTTCTCTTCCTGTCAGCCTGTCTGTCCCCCAGCTGGGTGGCCTGAGGCTGTCTGGACCTGCCTTTGACCTTGTGTCTGTTTGTTAAAGCGCCCTGCTCCTGTTCTGTCATCCACACACAGACAGTTGAGATTGACCATCCGCAAAGCAGCTCCAGACGGTGGGCTGTGTTTGCACATCCTACCGTCAGCACAATGTTGGCTGTGGGGAGATGCAGGCTGCCCTCTTTCATGTAGTTCAAGCAGACTCCTGGGCAGCAGACAGAAACCATGGAAGAGTTGTGATGAGGTTGTCTCCGTCTTGTCTCTCTAGTCCTCAATTCTTCCATTTGTAACTAACTGGACTCCTCAACCAGCTTCCTGCTTTGAACCCTAATGGTCCTGTTTTCAGCCAGGATATGAGTCCACTCACTGTTCCTGGGGCCTGATAGCCATGGACCTACCATCAACTTAGGTCTCTGTAAAATGTGTTGAGAGGAGGAGACTGAATGTCGATTGCGTCCTTGGGCTAAGATGAGCGCACAGATGGCATAATAGTATGTGTGAGATAAGTACATGATGGATTATGTGACAGAAGTAAATAATAGTTAAGGGTTTTCCTGTTGGTCCCTTAAGTAGAATACCTGCCCCCTGGAGATCCTGAACACACCATTCATTTCAGGATGAGGATGGGGTTAGACAGGAGTGAAGCCAGTGGTCAGGCTTGGGTTACCAGGGAGAGGTGAGAGGGAGGTCTTCCGGGAGGTCAGGTGGGTCAGACAGCTGTGGCACCTCAGATGGGCATCTTGTTGGAGTCCTAAGTGGGGTGTGCAGGCGCTGTGATCTGATCAAAGTGTCAGACCGCTATTAGTGGCAAAGCTTGTGACCTAGAACAAAGCCAGTCCTGACTTAGGGGACATCTGACTGAAGAGAGGGGCCAGTCATGTCTGCCGGGGACACGGGAGATCTACACCATGTACAGGCAGACTTTAGACTTTCCTTGCACTGCACCGACTGTTCATTTAGTACATAGTAATGAGCAAAAGAAAACGACTCATGGTCTGTCCTTCAGTATTTTATATTAGGGTGTCTTAACAGGGGTCTGGACAGGGCCCTGTGTTGGTTAATCAGGAGGGTAGTCATTTGTAATTAGTAACATATAAATTGCTACTGCCTTTTTTTGTTTTTTGTTTTGTTGTTGTTGTTTGTTTTGTTTGAGACAGGGTTTCTCTATGTAGTCCTGGCTGTCCTAGATCTCGCTCTGTAGACCAGACTAGACTCGAACTCACAGAGATCTGCCTGCCTCTGCCTCCTGAGAGCTGGGATTAAAGGTGTGCATCACCACTGCCCAGCTTGTAAATATTTTTCTGAAAGTGTGTGAATGGTTCTCTTTATATAAATGACCTCATTCACTTGCATCTGATTCATGATGTTTGGCTCTCAGGTTATGGCAGAAAAGCAAAATGAAAGTGGCTTTCAAAGTTTGGTCTGTCTTATGCTAAGAAGTATCTTTTGGTACCGGAGAAATGGATGGTTCAGGGGTTAAAAGTAGGTACTGCTCTTACAGACAACCCAAGCTTCCATGTCAGACAGCTCATAGCTCCCTGTAGCTCCAGCTCCAGAGGATCTGATACCCTCCCTCTTCTGGACTCCTAGGGCACCTGCACACACACCTGCACACACACACACACACACACACACACACACACAATTTAAAAATAATAAAAAAATCTTTTTAAAAACATCTTTTTTACAGTATGGCCTTTCCCAGTTTGACTTACCTCATATTCCATGAAGTACCTTTTACAGTATGACTTATGTGTATATGACGTATATGTGGACTGTCAAAGAAGGCTTCAAAAAACATTTATACTTCCTACTTGCAGTGAATCTTGGTGTCTTCTATTTAAATCTTATTTGCATTTGTAAGTATTTTTTGTGTGTACTTTGTATAGGTGTGTGGGAGCAAGTGTGCCATGATGTACTCAGGGGAGTCAGAAGACAGCTCAGAGGAGTTGGTTCTTGACTTCCCGCGTGGCTCTGCTCTGGAGATTAAACTCAGGACAGATTTGGGGGCAAGCACCTTTACATAATTTTGCATTCCAAATAAAGTTAATTTTGACTCATTAGATTGATTCTCTGACCTTTGATTTGGAAAATATGTTTTATTTTAATAAATAATTTGTTCAACCAAACTTGACTGTTCTGGTGGGGAGACAGGAAGTGTCCCCTTTCTATGCTGCCTGAGCAGCAGTAAGAGGGGAAGGGGAGTTCGTGCCTTCCTGCCCTCCAGGTGAGTATGTGGTGGGAGCTCCAGCTTGCTGACTTGGGTTCTCTCCTCAGAGTTCCATGAACCTGCCTCCTGACAAGGCCCGGCTCCTGCGACAGTACGACAATGAGAAGAAGTGGGATCTCATCTGTGACCAGGTATGAGGTGGCGGTCTGTGTGATCAGGTGTGAGGTGGCAGTCTGTATGATCAGGTATGAGGTTGCCAAGGTCCAAGGAGGGTGACAGTCTGTGTGATCAGGTGTGAGGTGGCAGTCTGTGTGATCAGG
>CABHPQ010165048.1:17654-27809 GCA_902168405.1 Peromyscus aztecus | reverse complement strand
TTTTTTTTAAGTGCTGGGGATTAAACCCAAGGCATCACACATGCTAGGCATATGTGCTACCTACCACTGAGTTAAACCTTCAGTCCTCATCCTTAGATTCCAGTACCCACTGGGAATTGCCGGAACTGATTCTCCACAGACACCAAGGGATGGTGTCTGTCTGTATATAAGCTGAGTGGTTTAAACAAGAGAAACGTATTCCCTCACAGTGTGGGATGCTACAAGTCCCAAATCAGGGTGCTGGCAGAGCAGGTTGTTCTGGCTGAGACAGAAGCCCTTCCTGATGGTTTTCCGTCTTCAGCAGTCCTTGGTTTATAAAGGCATCATCCTGGTCTCTGCCTTCATCTGTGTACAAGCGTGAACATGTGTGAGTGTGTGTGTGTGTGTGTGTGTGTGTGTGTGTGAATGCGTGTGTGCATGCGCATATGTGTGTCTTGCACATGCATGTGGGCCATTTTCTTTCTTTATAACATGCAAGTTGAGTAGAATTAGAGACCATTTAGACCAGCTCGACTCTTCATTTTAACTTTGTAAAAACACCCCAGCAACAAATCCAGTCAGATTCCGAGGGTCTGCAAATTAGTACTTCAACACATGAATTTGGGGGCGGGTGTGTGTGTGTGTGTGTGTGTGTGTGTGTGTGTGTGTGTGTGTGTGTGTGTGTGATTTAAGCCAAAGCATACAGACACGGAGGGAATCATCGGAAAGCAGAGGCAGAGTTGGGAGCAATACAGTCACACGTCAAAGAACACCGAGGACTGTTAGCAGAAACAGGGAAGATTCTGCAGGAGCTTCAGAGGGAGCAGGGCTTGTCAGTGTGCTCATGCCAGCCTATCAGCCTCTAGAACTGTGAGAGCGTGCATTGTTTTCCTTCTTCTTCTTTTTTCCCTTCCTCTTGTTTTAAGCCACCACTATGCTTGTGGTGATCTGTTACAGTAGCCAGAGGAAACTAGTCCGGCAGGCACCTTGAACTCAATGGATACCCGCTGAAGGAATGGCTGCACCAGCACATTCAGCTCCTCACCAATGAACAGCTGGAGCTGGGCTGGGAAAGGAAAGTATTCACATCACAAAGAAACCATTTTTCTCGAGAGCCACATACCATCATGTGTTACAGAAACTAATCCTGCTCACGCTGGCCGACTAGAAAGCATACGTGGTACAAGGAAGGCATCCTTCTTGTTAAGGCCCATTTTTGTGACTTTTTCCTGGAGAGATGTGAACGAATATCTATTCACTCCAGGTAGTGTACCAAGCACTGGCCAAAGAAACTAGTCCAGCTATGACTAGCTTGGTGGGCAGACTCGTTCATTTTATGGCTTGTGAGCAATTCCACAGAGGAGTCTCCTCTCTCCCAGCAATTCCTTATTGCTTATGTAACTCCAGTGAGGGGCTTCACGAGTCTTAGGTTTTTCTTCTGAGTTCTTTTGACTTCCCTGAGAGTCTCCTGAGCAACCTCCTTTCCTTCCCCATTCTCTCCACAAGGAATGTTTAAATATGGAGGAGACAATGTCACACTAGGAAAACTGGCCAGACTTCCTGGTGTGTGCCCAGGGCTGTGCCCAGCCATGCAGAGCACAACATGGTGTGAAAACATGCCCAGGGCTGCCAGGGACCTTTTATCCTTCCCATGGGGCCAAGACACAGCTGCTGCTGCTGCTGCTGCTGTAAGAGATACTCATCTAAGCCTCTTGATTAAAAGCATTTGCTTCCCTCTGCCCTTGGCTCTTCAGGATTCCCTGTATTTTGTTTATACAGGGAAGCACACAGATTTCAAAGTGTGAAGGCGTCCAGATAGCTTTGGTACAGTCTCCCCTAACACCCTTGCTCTTATTCTCTGCCGTGCCCACTGGGATTCTTTGAAGCAGTCCAAGTTTCCATTAGTCTTTCCCTTTGCCTCCACTCTCAACCATCCCCCACCCTCCAGACCCACACCTTAGGGCAACAGAAAAGTGGCAGTTAGAGCAGAAAAGCTAAAAGGTAAAGGAAACCAAAGTTGTTAAGATGAACAGCCATTCACAAAGCTATGCCACTAAGCACTGATGGCACAAGACTGTAGCCCAGCATCTGAGAGGCTAAGACAGAAGGATGATGAGTTCAAGATCAGGGCTAGTTTCCCTTTCTCAGGACACCTGTCTGGGGTTACGTCCGTCTTAAAATGCAGGTTATTCTCATCTCTGCTCTGCAGCTGAAGGTGATTTTAAACTCCTGGTCCTACTGCCTCTACCTCTGAGTGCTGGGACTGCAAAGGAACACCACCAGACTGGGATCCAACATTCCTTTTTAAGAATTAAAGATTCAACTGCTAACATCTGCTATGAAAGATGTTTTTCCTTTGCATTGGTGTTTTACCTTCATGTACGTCTGTATGAGGATGTTGGATCCCCTGGAACTGGAGATACAGACAGTTGTTAGCTGCCATGTGGGTGCTGGGAATTGAATCCAGACTCCTTGGAAGAGCAGCCAGTGCTCTTAACCACTAAGCCATCTCTCCTGCCCCACAAGATTTTTTTGTTTCTTGTTTTGTTTGTTTGTTTGTTTTTTTTCGAGACAGGGTTTCTCTGTGTAGCTTTGCGCCTTTCCTAGAACTCACTTGGTAGCCCAGGCTGGCCTCAAACTCACAAAGATCCGCCTGGCTCTGCCTCCCGAGTGCTGGGATTAAAGGCGTGCGCCACCACTGCCTGGCTGTTTCTTGTTTTCTGTTTTGTTTTTCAAGACAGGGTTTCTCTGTGTAGCTTTGGAGCCTGTCCTGGAACTCACTCTATAAACCAGGCTGGCCTTGAACTCACAGAGATCCACTTGCCTCTGCCTCCTGAGTGCTGGGATTAAAAGCATGTGCCTCCACCTCCTGGTTCACAAGATGTTTTTTGAGATGAGACCCAAGGCTGGCATCTAACTCAAGAGCCTCCTGTTTAGCTTCCTGAGTATAGATAACAAGTCTGCGCCACCACAGTTGGTTTATAAGATTTTTATTTGAGAATATTTTGACAATAAATTTATTGACAAGGTGTGGTGGCACACACATTAATGGTGGTGCACAACTGTTATTCCAGCACATGGGAAGCAGAGGCAGGAAGACCTCAAGTTGGAAGCCAAGTCAGCTAGCCTGTGCTACATGACTACACCCTATTTCACAAGGAGGGTGGCTGCTATCGGTATATTGTTTGGCATGAAAGAGAGTAACTTGTGTGTACTCCTTAATTTTAAAATGTGATACACAAAAACCCATCCATCACCCTAAAGGGAATAGGAGATAGTTTATTATAGAGCCAAAGTAACCAAGGCCCTAGAACAGAAATTTAGATTTCCCAAAATTCCATGTTCCAATGTGATACCAGCTCCAAGAAGTTTTTATAGTCGCATAACAAAGGAAGTCATAAATTCACACATTTTTCAGTTACATTGATGGCAACATCAGGAAGGTAGGTTATGGCAGAGCTGGGAAGACACCGCAGGCCTTAGGTGCTCGATGATGACATTCTTGGCCTTTGTGTTGGAGGAAGACAGGTAATGGTGCTCATGTTTTCCAAAAAAGAATTTATCTACCACTCACAGGATGTTAAGTCATACCGAGGTAGTCAATACACAGCTAGTTAGGGAGCTAAGGTAGCTCAAGATGATTTGACTCTGGACCTGCAACATTCCCATATGCTTCTTGAGTCTCGAGGGGGTTGACACACTGTCTCATGCAGAGGTGAGCACTCAGAAATCACTTATTCAGCACTGTGACCAGTTAGGAGTCCCAGCATTAACTGCTGCAATGGCAGAAAGACGTTTCTCTGTAGTAGGAATGAGGCTATTTTACTTTTACTTTTTTTTTTAATAGTTACTTCAAACATGATTTTACTAGGTAGCCCAAGCCAGTTTATGTTGTGGAATATACTTTAACTATGTAAATGATATGTTACATTTGTTTACTTTCCAGAATATTACTTTAACTATGTAAAGATGTGTTACAATTGTTTAAGTTGTGGAATATTGCTTTAATTATGTAAAGGTGTGTTACATTTGTTTATGCTGCATTTATTTAGCTAAGCAAAGATGCATTACATTTTGTTTATGCTGCATTTGTTTAATTATGTAAAGATATGCTGCTAGAGATGTGCTGCTGTTTTACCTTGCCTTCCTAAGGCACCTGATTGCTCTAATAAAAAGCTGGACGGCCAAGAGCTAGGCAGGAGAGGGATGGGTGGGGCTGGTGGGCAGAGTAGGAGGGGGAGTCTAGGCTTGAGAGAGAACAGAGAAGGGAAGAGAAAAGGAGGGAGAAAGAGAGGAGGACACCCAGGGCCAGCCAGCCAGCCGCCAGACAGACAGACAGACAGACACAGAGTAGAACATACAGAATGAAAGAAAGGTAATAAGCCCTGAGACAAAATGTAGATTAAGAGAAACAGGTTAAATTAAGTTAAAAGAGCTAGTGGGACAAGCATACGATAAGGCTGAGCATTCATAACTAATAATAAGTCTCTGTGTCTTGATTTGGGGGCTGATGGTGGCCCAAAGAGAAACCCTACTACAGGTCTAGAACTTCCAATCCTCCTGCTCATTCTCCCCAGGGCTAGGATTACATGCATAAGTACCTCACACTGAGGCTCCCTTTCTAAGTGCACATAGAATCTTTTCATTTCTGTGTCTCTGTGTAGGGGATATAGAGCTGAAATACACCCAGTATAAAGACCTGCCTGGATGGGGTCACACGGTGGCCAAGACCACTTATGCACACTTAAGCCTAAACCTCATGTCAGTGCCCCAAAGCCAAACATTTGTCCCTCCTCCCAGTGGGACCACAGTGAATAAACCTCTTCTCAAAACCCTGCCTAGAACGAGCAAGTGCTGACTAAAGGGACGGTGTCATGGGTGAACAGCTGGATGAGGGGGAGTGGACAGATGTGGAGGGTAGATGCATCAGAGAGGCATCTAAAGTTTGCTATCTGGACTTTGAAACTCACTTATTGACTCATAACTGGTCAAAATGCTAAGAGTAAGTGACGGTTAAATGATCAGCCCTAAGCGGGGTGTCTATAGAACCCCCTCCCATATAGAAACATTACAGGAACATCACAGAAGAGAGTGCAGAAGGAATACAAGAGCTGAGGATGATGTGGAACTGCCTTCCACACATGCCACGCCACAGGCCTCCTGAGCTCACAGCTGTCATTACTTACATAAGACCTGTACAAGATTCTGCCTATCAATATCCTGCTATGGGGGTGGGAGGAGGGGTCAGAAGCCTTCCAACTACCGTGAGTATTTATAGGCAGCTAGTGGCTACCGAGGGAGGGAGATTTCTTCGGTAATGTAGCTATTGGTAAGATGCCCTGGCTTCTGTAATTAACATCTCCCTCATGTTTCTATAAGGAACAACTCCAGTGAAACTCACTGGGACACACATATACACCATGCACACACACACACACACACACACACAAATGGACACAGGTACGTGTGCAAATGCATACATGTGAGCACGCACTTGCACATGCATGCATGCACACATGCAAACACATAAAGACATGAAAGTCGAAGGGGACTAACCGAGAAAAGGAAGGGGATCATTGGAAATGGCAAGGGGACAGAGTGAGTAATAAGAGTTAAATATGATCAAAATAGACTATTTGTGTATGAAAATGTCATAAAGAAACCCATTATGTATATTAACATATCCTAATAAAAAACATCTTTTTGTTTTTTATTTCTCCTTTTTTTTATTAAGAGATTTTTCTGTTCATTTTACATATCAACCACAGATTCCCCTGTCCTCCCTCCTCAGGCCCTCTGGATAAAAACATCTTTTAAAAGCTCACTCATAAGCCGGGTGGTGGTGGCGCAGGCCTTTAATCCCAGCACTTGGGAGGCAGAGGCAAGTGGATATCTGAGTTCGAGGCCAGCCTGGTCTACATAGTTCCAGGACAGCCAGAGCCACAAAGAAACCCTGTCTTGAAAAACAAAAACAAAAACGAAAACAAAAGCTCAAAGCTCATTCATTTGAGGGCTGATGGGATGGCTCAGTAGTAAAGGCTCTTGTTGCCAAGCACAAGGACATGAGTTTGTTCCCTGGGATCCACATAGTGGTAGGGAAACACCCATCTCCACGAGCTGCCCTCTGGACCCTCACTGTGGCAGACATGTGTGCCCCCAACCCCTGCCCCGGCAAATAAATAAATAAAATGTAGCAATTTTTAAAGCTTACTAAATTTAACATATATACAGTTTCCCCCACCCACTGCCCTTACCTCCAACAGCTGCTTGGCTGACCTCTCCCTTCCTGTGGGCTGACCTCTCCCTTCCTGTGAGGATCTGCTATCATACCCCTGTGTCATCAGAGAGGACCTCCTCACCAGCAGGTACAGAGCAAGGCTCTCCACTCACAGAGCTCACCTCCGCCCCACTTCGTTGTTCTCAGTGGCATCCGTGCACTTCTGACACGCGTTTACTATATCTGTTTATTACCGCCTCCCCTGAAGTTGAGTAGACGCTTCACAAAGGCAGAGGACTATGCTTTATTTTGTAGTTCGCTGACATCCCCTGCCTGGGACAGACAGCCTGGCATTTTACAGCTGCTCAACTGGTACCCGCCTGTCGCCTGGCAGCGCCCTCTGGCGGACACCGACCTGAGTCGCACGGGTGGCTCCTTTGTGCATGCACTGGATAGCGTGGGAATTCCTGCTGTTTCGTAGGGCCTTTAGGAGGTTTTTGCTTTCCGGGAGATGCAAGGCAAGACAAGTGCGGACCGGAGAAGAAGGTGGGGTTCCTGGGTCTTCTCCCTCAGCGTCACTTGGAAGACTTTCTTTTTTCAAGGGCGAAGACCACTCATTTTTGGAGGGTTTTAGTTTTCCTCAGACCCCATTTCAGTGACATCTTCCTCCCCTCCTCTTCTCAGGCACTCTGTGACCCGGTGTTCCCGGCCAGATGCTTGGGCTTTGAGGCCACATAGAGCAGCTAAGACCCGGGTCGAGCATACCCTCTATGCTCTCCCTCGGTGAGTGGCAAGCCCGTGGGAATGGATGCCAGCGAGTCACCTGTTCTTGGCTAGCAGCTCCAAGGACGCATCCTGGTGTACGGAGCTGGCTCCAGATCTGCCCTCGCTGCCCCAAGATTCCCAGTCTTTGTCAGCTAGAGATTGAGGCCTGGATCGCTGGCTTGTGTGCAATGCTGAAGTGGGATTTGGGTTTGAAGAGCTGAGGGATGAACCATCCACTTCTCAGGGAGTTTCTGTTGCCTTCAGAGGTAACTTGAAGACTCGAAGTGGCCGGCTTCTTCTTTGCTCATGTCTCTGTCTTTCCCTGTCTACCTCCTACTGATCAACTTTTATATAGATCTTGTTTTGGTAAAACACGGGAGTGTGGTTGTAAAAGGAATGAGTAGTGACTAAGCAAATGTGGGAAGTTCCCATTGGAAGGACTCCCCTTCTCATCCAAGAAGGATCTGGCTTCCTGCAGGCAATGGGTTGATCCTAGCAGAGCCAGGTTCACCTTCTGAGTGTTAACAGGGCTGTCCCATCTCCCTCCAGGGTGGGAACCAGGTTGGTGGCAGAGCAGGGCTGGGGGAGGCTTCCTGGCAGGGACAAGGACTCTTTTTGTATTGCTTGATTCCAATTTTTGTTCTAAAATTTAATGTTGTACTTTTCAGGTTCTTGTCCACTCAGTTTCATGTTTCTTTGTTTTGTTTTGTCTTTTGGTACCAGGTTTACCTTCTCAGTCCCCTTCCTCCTTTTTGTTTGTTTGCTTTGTTTTTGTTTTGGGTTTGTTTTAATTCCCTCCTCAGTTACTCTGACTTATAATGGGCCACATCCATGATGGACCAAAATCCTAGGTGTGCTGTGATAGGAGCCAAAGTTGGGGTTCATTTCCTGTGTTTAGTCAGTTATATCTAGTCCCAGCAGCTAATGATTCAGTAATAAAATAATTATGCCCTCTTTATTTTCTTTATTCCATAGTACAAAACTGTGTTTATTTGTTCCTAATCATTTAGAGACTGCCCGTCAGTTCAACAATTCTTCTGATAAAAGGCTCCACAGTGTGGAGCTGGCACTCCACGTCACGGGGCTCATTCAGGCACTCTGAACAAAGAGGGAGGGCAAATCTCAGGGGCCAAGCCAAGGTTCTCCTACTCGCATGAGTGCCAGACCCTTGTTTAGTGTGGCGGTTCTTGGTTTGGGACTTTATGAACCCTTGAAGTATTGGGAAAACAATATAGACATGCCAGCTGGTGCAGCAGATCAGGACATTAGCAAAGACAGATTACTGGCAGTTCAGAAAACAGGGGGGTTTATTTGTTTGTTTGTTTTTAGGCAGGGACTCACATTCCACAAGTTGGCTTTGATTTTATTATGTGGCCAAGGATGACATTGAACTTCTGATCTTTCTCCTGCCTTCACCTTCTGAGTGCTGATTGAAGGCCATTATACCCAGCTAAGAAGGGACATTTTAACACCAAGAATTTCCAAATGGGATCCCCCCTCCGCCAATATACCAACACTAGGTGAAATCGGCAAAGACCAGCAGGAACCCTGATGGGCATCTGGGTCCCCACTGGCTCCCTTCACAGAGATGGCTGCCTTGAGTTCTCAGGGACTCACCAGTCAAGAGGGCCATCCTTTCGGGGAGCAAGTTTCTGGAGATAGATTTCAGAGAACCAAACGTGGTGTTTCAGTGCACAGTGTGTGGACTCAGGATCTCCAGGATGCTCTGTGCCATCCCACTCCCTGTGTGGGGACATGAGCCTCACTGCCTCACTCAATAACTAGCTGACTAAACACAGAAGGCTCCTCAGACCTGGCTGCTATCAGACCAACATTCAACAGGGAATTTGCCAATAAATTAGACCCAATTTCTTTTTTTTTTTTTTTTGTATCTCCCATTAAGTAACTAAGGAAATACTTGCTGTATACTGCTTCAAAGAGAGGGGAAATGACTAATAGCATGCTGGGAAAGGAAATAGTTTCCCCTAAAGGCTGTTTTATAGCAGCTTGATTTCCTCCAGGCCTTGTGTCTTTGAGTTGGCAGTCTACACTCTGCAGAGGGAAGGTGCCCGTGCCTTTCATGGTCCCAGTTTCTCAGCTTGCTGCGTTTAGAACCATCTACTTGAGATAAAACTGATGGTGCTCAGGGAACTACCACTGATCAATTCAGTCAGAATCTCCAAAGGTGGAGTCTGGGCACCAGGGTGTGTCTTATTGATGTTCCTGGTGATTCTAATGTGTGTCAGTGGCTGAGACATTGGGTCTAGAAGCATCCTTTGTGATCTAGTAAAGCAGGAGGCAGTTGTGAGGCAGAGGAAGCTGTGGATGAGGGGGAGGGAGGAGGCTGGGATCCCAGACCTTGTCTACAACATCCTGTAGACTCAAGTCCTTGGTTTTTGTCTTCTATAAAATGGAGAGCATGATGGCTACCACACACAGTGGTTTGTGAGATTATTGGTGTGCCTGGCACAAAGTGTGTGCTTCTGAGAGAGGACCAGGGCTTTTTGGTTTTGTTTTCTGAGACTGTTTCTCTTCTAATCCAGGCTGGTCTGAAACTCACTATGTCACCAGAATGACCTTAAACGACTGATCCTCCTGTCTCACACTCCTGAATTCTGGGATTATAGACATGTGTGAACACACCTGACTTATGTGGTGCTAGTGGCTTAACCAAGGTCTTCACACATGGTAAACAAGCTCTCATTCAAGCAAGGGACATTCCTAGCTTTGTTTTTAGTTGTTTGGGGTACAATCTCACTGTAACTATCTACTGTCCTCTCATCTCAGCTTCTAGCTCCAATCCTAGCTGTGATGGAGAGGTTTCTATCCATTTAGCTGTGCTATCCTACTCAGCCTAGGGAAATTTGTCCACACACACACACACACACACACACACACACACACACACGACTTTTGCCACTGTCTACAGTGCTGGCTGCTAAGATTGAGTGGGGAGTGAGGAGAGGGGCACTGACATCTAGTAGCAAAGGCTAGAGATGCTGCTACATCACAGAGGACAGCTCTTCACAACCGGGATGTCCATAGCAGTCTGGAGAGCATGGAGTCATGGGGCACACTCATGCAGCACTGCCCAAGCACAGCTACTGAAGGATGGAGTGTGTGGGTGGCTATGGGTCACAGGCATCCTGGCTAGAGGTGAGAGTATACAACCACAGAGTCACAGAATCACAGAT
>CABHPQ010165048.1:0-13153 GCA_902168405.1 Peromyscus aztecus | reverse complement strand
ATACCATGGACTGGGGCAGGTTTGGATCAGTGTTGCCAGCTTGAATGGGGGCTAGTCTCTTCTATGACCTGAAGGCAAGGAGATGGGCTAGAGACTTTCATGAGCATCCTGAAGTTTGGGACTGTGGATGGAGGCAAGCATGGTTAATACTGTCCAATTTGGAGAGTTTTGAGACTGCCCTGACAAAAGATCCCAGAAAAGGACAGGGAATATTATGTCTGAGATCTCGAGAAAAGCAAGTATCTTCAGAAATTTAACACATTTAAGAGATTTAGAAACTATCAAATGTGAATAATCATGGCATTTGAAATTTAGATTAATATGCTGGTCTCTAGATGAAAATAAGTTATGTAAAAACCATTTTAAAAATATATGTGTATGGATGTTTTGCCTACTTCTATGTCTGGGCACTATGTGTGTCCCTGGTGCCTGAGGAGGCCAGAAGAGGGCGTCAGATCCCCTGGTTGTGAGCTGCCAAGTAGGTGCTGAGATTCAAACCTGAGTCCTCTGGAAGGACAATCAGTGCTCTTAATCTCTGAGCCATCTTTCCAGCCACCAAATACCATCTTTTAATAATTTCCCTCTTAATTTTGGTTACTTTAAGTTCATGTTATTCGGGAATGGCTAAATTGGCTTATTGTTCTGTATCTGGTTTTTGCCACAGAACTCAACCTCAGTTCTATATTAGAACCAGCATGGTTATTAAAAAAAAAAAAAAAAAAAAACCCAAGTGTCCTGGCCCACCCTCCATGTGGAGCCTGGGAAGAGTCATATTTTAAAGCCACCTGGATACTTTCAGATACTAGTTAGGATCAGAAACTCTTGAGCAAGTGTGTTGGTTTCTTTCTTATTGCTGTGATAAGACTCCATGATCAAGGCAACTTACAAAATGAAAGTGTTTAATTGGGCTTCTGGTTCCAGAGGGTTAGAGCCCGTGATGGTGGAGTGAAGGTGTGGTGGCTGGGACAGCAGCTGATCTATAAGCAGAAGGCAGAGAAGAGACACTGGGAACAGCATGGACTTTTGAAACCTCCAAACTCATTCCCATTGACACACCTCTTCAACAAGGCTACACCCCCTAATCCTTCCTCAACAGTTCCACCAACTGGGGACCAAGTATTCAAATATATAAGTTTATGAGGGCCATTCTCATTCAAACCACCACAGCAAGCAAATGATTGGATTGGTTTCAGACTAACGATAAGAGGTTAGGGAGTGTCTGCTTACCTGCTCCCTAATGAATGCTAACTGATCTCTACCTTCTGGAAGGGCTCCTAGTCAGACCCTTTTACTCGGCAGCAGTTCCAGTTGACAGGACCAGGATAGCACCTGGACCTCCTCAGCCACTCAGGTAGGGTGGCTCATGCATTTTATAACAACACTCAGGAGACTAAGTTACAAAGACGCCTGTGAGTTTAAGGCTAGAATGGCCACATAGGAAGTTTCAGGCCAGCCTGGGTTACAAAGTGAGACTTTTTCTCCAATCTATCTATCTATCTATCGATCTATCTATCTATCTATCTATCTATCTATCTATTTACCTACCTACCTATCTGCTTTAAAACTTTTCTCTGTGAGGTGTGTGTGTGTGTGTGTGTGTGTGTTTGTGTGTGTGTGTGTGTGTGATTTGAGATTACAGGATTAGACTGGTTGGGTTAAAATGGGTTTTGCTGTTTTGTTTTGAAGACAAGGTCTTGCCAAAGGAGCTTGCCCTGCCTTGATGTAGCCCAGGTTGACCTCAAACACATATATCCTCACACCTGTTTGTTGCATGCTGAGATTATATCACCAAACTTGGGTCTAAATTAAAGTTTTTAAAATTAGGCACATGCCTTTATTCCAAGCTCTTGGGGGGCAAAGGCAGACCTCTTGAGTTTGAGACTGGCCTCATCTACACAGTGGATTCCAGGCCAGCCAAGGCTACATAGTGAAACTCTGTCTCAAAACAAAAACAAAAACAAAAACACAATGATTAAATTCTTTTTGAGTTTCCTTTCAGAGGGAAGTGGTGTTCTAATCATCCTATCCCTTATGGAAGACAGATTTTGGAAGGTATTTTGTATGGCAGACCAAAAAAGGCCTACTTTTATTGTGGACATAAAAACAGAACCCAGTGAAGCTCAGTCTTGTTGGAGTTCATAGGACATAAATTCAAGCTAAATGGGCCTTTCCAGCCTGGCTACTTGAGCTGGTGAAATGAATCAGATCAGCTGCCTTCTGAGGTGTAGAGACGAAAGTAAATGTGTGTGTGTGTGTGTGTGTGTGTGTGTGTGTGGCCGCAAATGTAACTTTTATTTTAGAAACAAAAATATCATTTCTGACCCAACAATAGCCGGATCCCTGTGAATGAAGGGTTTGCATATTTTCCTGTTTTAACAACCCAAGCCCAGGCCTGATTGTCAGTAGGTCATGAGCAGCCCAACCAGCGTGTTGGAAACAACTGCCTGAGCCCTGAGAACCTGTGCCCAGCTTCGTGCCAGAATTTGCGCTTGTATTTAACAGTAGTCATGAGGTCAGGAGTTGAGGGAGAGGGCAATTGCAGTGATCCCAAAGCCCATAGCTACTGCCAGAAGCAACAGCCATAGCTGATATGGAGACAGGTGGGAGGAGTGGTAACTACCACATGTTGGAGCTTTCTTTGTATGGGGACTGGGTTGAGGATGCAATTATTCACTCGATGTAGAAGGCATTATTCTTGAAATTTGTAGGCAGCAGTTCCAAGAACATAAGCAGTTTTTCTGAGGGTCCAGTGAATGCATGTTTGACCCCTACCCTTACAAGGCATTGCACAAACTCAGGTCACTAATACTGTTTTGTTTTCAGTTTGCCTGGCTTTGGTCCTAGAGGGAGCAGAGGCTGGAATACTGCTGCAATACTGATTGCTGATGGTTTTCAAATCATCCTTCCTATCAGACCTGCTTCCTGGATCTCCAGCAGAGGGAGGTAGCTGTCAGAAGGGTCTAGAAGGTCCTCTTCTAATCTAGAGCAAGGCAGTCATACATTTTTGGTTGGATTCTTTGTGTCCTGAGAATGGGACCCTAGCTCTCCTTATTAGATTATTAAAAGAATTAATATTTACTGATTAACTACTAATTGTGTAGCCAAGGGGTGTGGCTAAGGAAATATTCTTGGTTGAGAAATAGAACTGGTAGTTCATCCATTGGATGGGTTATTAAACAGTCATTGCATATTTTTTTTCAACAAGATCTGGAGAAATCAATATAGACAAAGCTATATGGACAAGCAGGAGACAAAACTGAAAAGTCTCACTTGGCAGCTGAGGCAGGAGGAAGCCACTTGTGCTACATATATACCAAGACCCTGTAAATTCTATGGACACTACAGTCTGTTAACTAGGGAATTGGACTTGTTTTTACTACAACATATGAATAAATGACAAGAGAAATGTTAACAAGGTATTAGCTGTGGTTACCTTCATCAGAGAATGGCTGGAATTACTGTAATTTTGGTAGTGTGCGGGGTGGGTTGAGAGACTGGGGGGGGGGGAGAAAGAATCTTAATACTTTACTTTCTCTATTTTCAGTTTGAGTTATTTTTGTAACCAGAGGAAAAAGTGAAAACGTGCGGAGTCCTGCTGGAAACGCACAGGTGTGGTTACTGATTTCTGCCGCAGAGTGGATTGCAGTCGGTGGAACATTCTCCGCCTCACTGCCAAAGTCCTTCCAGAGCCAGGGTGAGACATCTGAAATCCGTTCTGTCAGCAAACCCGGAGGAGGGCCTGTGGTGTGCGGGCAGAGAGAGAAGCCCTTCCTGTCATGCGGCGCTGCCCATTTCTTGGGGGGTGGGGTGGGGAGACAAATGCATTGCAGGAATTAGGAGGCGCCCAGAGCCGAGGCAATGTCCAAGGGGCGTTAAGAGTACTCCAGAGGCAGGTTTTGGGGGGCGCGGTCTGGATGCCTAAGCCTCATCAGATCGGTGCTCCGGTGGCTCAAAGACCTGAGCACAGCCTGGGGCTCTCCCTGGGGTCCCTTGAGTCCGCCAGTGGCCTGCAGCTAAGGTTCTGGCGGGCACAGCTGGGTTGCTGCTTCCCAGCCGCGCCGCCGACGGCTTGCCTTGGGGAGGGCTGATCGTTCCCGGGTCCCGCGGAAACCGCAATGCAGCAGTTGCCAGCGCAGAGCTGCAGTTGACTTCAAAGCTTCTAGTTTGACCACCTAGAGTCTAGAGCAACCTTGGGGAGCTAGTATAGGTGGCTGCTGAATATGGGAAGGTTCGATAGTTGAAGGTGCGACATTCACTTTGAAGATCGAGCGACAGTGGGGAACGTCTTTTTCTGCACTCTTTTAAGGCTGCAGCTCCTGAGTGGCAAAGGAGTTGGCGGTGATGTCGTTTGGTGCCAGCAGAGGGCAGCCTGTAGGCCGTGAGGTTGAACAACGACCTTGCCGAACCTCGGGCTGGGTTCCAACGACCGACCCGACCCTGCAGAGTAGAGGTGGCCTTGGAGCTCTGAAAGCAGCCACCTCTGTCGGAGAAGCCAGACGCGGAGGCTCAAGGGCACCCTGTGAGATGCGGTTCATCTATAGTCCTCGGACAACCTCACTCTGCGACAATGAGGGCTTGCAGGGAAGGGGACTAATTGCCTGAGGAAAGAAAGCAAAGGTTCTGCACCCAGGAAGGTTCTACTCCGCAGTAGAGAGTCCAAGCATCTGGAAACCTAATGATGTTAGTGAACACAACATAGGGAAAACTTGGAGTCCTTGGCAAGGGAAACCAGAGGCTAACAGTGGGATAGCTCCAACGTGGAGACATGGAGTTATCAGTAACCAGGTGATCCGCTCTGGGGGCCAGACAAACCTAACTGGGGATTCCAGCCTTTCCCTGGCCATTTTCCGGGTGTTGAGCTGAAGGAACTCCTCACTGCTCTGCTCTATTCTCCTAGTAACCACTACTGTGAAATTGGCATGGTCAGCCCTGGGTCTTAAGTTAGGGATTCCAGACAACAGGAGCCAAATGAACTCAGGTTTCTTTGCTGCTCTGGTTTGGCTCAACGCAGAGCTGCTAGGTTTGACTCTGGGGGAAACGATCTTTTCTCCGTGCCTGAGCTGCTGCCTCAGAACCCAGGTGGAATTTGGAATCCCTTTGCACAAGGTCAGGCCACTGCCTGAATGCACCCGGGAGCGCCCTACCAGCTTTCAGACCAGCTTTCAGACCAGCCTGGAACTCTTCTGTAATGAGTACTTGGGTCACCCAGATCTGGAAAGGATCATTTGCAAAGGAATGAAAAAAAAAATCTGTGCTTGCTGTGGTGGGTTTCCAAGGAAGCCTGTCAAAAGACCCAAAGGTACTACCTAGCTGGGATCCCTTGCAAACACTAAATAAACCCACTTGGGAGAGCTTTGGGCAGCAGCCAGGATCCCAAGAGCTTTGGCTAGTTTCTGTCTCTCACAGATTGGTTGTAAAACGGGCCCTATTTGATTGCTCTTGGCTCCGTTCTCCTTCTGAAAAATTGGAAAGGAGAGCATTTCCCGGGGTTGTTGTGAAAATCATGTTTGAAAACTGTAAAAGCCTAAGTGTAAGTAATCATTGCGACTCAAGAGTAGCCAGAGTTTACTACCTGTGTTGTGCCGGCTGGACAACAGGTTAGATGCTAGAATCATTCATTCATGTGCACACGCATCTGCATCGGTCCTGCTTTCAATGGGCATGTTTGTCTCTGTGCAATCATGACAAACACATTGACAAGGATGCTTGACCAAGGACACAGATACAGGACATCCTCCTACAGTCGAGAGCACACACACCGCACTTAGCAGGCCAACTGAAGGTCTGTGTTTGGAGGCAGGGTGCATACATTGTTCAGCCGGCCTACTTCTCCCTAGCTAGGTCAATGGCTCCGGGGAAGTAGGGTCTTCTGTACTGCTCTGGGGTGCGGAAAAGGCTGGATCCGGGTCTGTAGGTCAGCGCGACTTGGCGCCACTGGGTTCCTTTATCTCTCATCTGCCGGCGGATGGTGGGCAGCTCCAGTTTCATTGGGGACAGAGACCCCAGAGCTGGTTAATGGGGGAAGGGAGAAGGAGGTGGTAGAGGGTGGGTGCCCTGGGCTTTACTTCTTGTGTCGGTCGATCTCTCCAGGCATAGCCAACCCCGGGGATACAGTGTTCAGTTTAGGGATGATTGCATGGAGCCTCCACCCCACAAGTCTCCTGGGAGGAAGTAGAGCTAACTTGGTAACTTGGGGGAATATGAGGCTCTAGGGTCCTTTGGAGCTGAGGAATCTCAGGCCACTACAAGGCTTGAAGGAACAATGCTCGGGTGGCCGCTGGGTAACTCTCCATTTCAATACCAGCCCGTAGCTTGCCTCTGCTCCTCTGTTCCTTCAAGGGGGGTCGGAGCAGCAAGGCACTCAGGAATTTCTAGGGTGCCATGGGGAACCCAAGACCATTGTCACAAAAGGTACTCAAGCAGATTTAAGTTCTGCAGAGACCCAGCTTTCTAAAGCACAGCAGTAGATAGCCTAGGCTCATAGCTTCTCTAGTGCCTTCTTTGCAGAGAGTTTTGGGGAACAGAAGACACTGTCCAGACAATTTGAAATTCAGCAGGAGGGGACAAAGAACAGCAGGCACATAGTTAAGGCGGTACAGACACCAGACAGAATCGGATAGGGACAGCCAAGCCTAGCAAAGCCTGCGAAGTCTGCACACTATTCCTCCTAGGAGAAGCAGGTCCACAGGGAGCGCAGCTCTTCCCCGTCCAAGTCTCTAAATAGAAAATAAAAGTGCTGGTCAGAATGGGGACCGGCAGAAATCTCTCAGGGCAAACGGGTTTGGGAACCGAGGCAGGCTGTGGCCCCTGTTTGGTAGACCCACGAGGTCAGCGGAGTTGGAATTGTCAACTCTCCACACGGAGTTGAAAGGGGCCATCGGGACGACCTGCTGCCCCCTCCCCCGGGATTCCACAGGGCCCTGACCCGGCCTTTATCTCAGCGCGGTCAGCAGTCGCGGGGGCTTCAGGAAAGAGGACAAAGGCCCCGTGTCACCACGGGCGGGGGCCCCGTTTCCTGACTCTCTGCTCACTCTAACAGCCTTTAGTGGTAGTTGGGAAAGATTTTTCAAAAATACGTGGAGAGTTTCCTTTTTTTTTCTCCTCTAGAAGCAAACAACAAAAAGGTAAATGGCCAATGCTTCTTCCCCCTAGTCCACAGGGATGAACGTTTCCTGGGACCCTGCTTTTTCCTTTTGTTTGTCTGCCCAATGTTCCTTTTATACGGATGAGAATCCAGGGAAAGGCTTGCGTTGTTGGACGTGCTAGCAGTATTACCAAAGACAGCTAATCAGGCTGTGGTCTCAGTTTGGTCTCCCTCTGCCTGTGGTCTCAGTTTGGTCTCACCCCTGCCTGGGGTCGGATTGCTGCCGTCCCGCTGCGGGCTTTCCGGCTCTCTGAGGATTCCTACCCTGGCCTTGTGGCAGTGCAGAATACATTAGGCTCAGACCCGCCTAACTGAACAGTTTCATTCCCGATCCCCAAAGTATGAATAGGACTAGCTGGAGAGTTTCAGCCCAAGCCAAAGGGTCTCAGCTTGCAGGCTGCCCACAAGAGGGTGCCCTCGTCCCTGGAGGCCTAGGACCCGTTCCCCCCACCCCCAGCAGCTGGCCCCACACTACCTCGCCGCGCTCCCCCCTCCGCAGTCCAGCGTCTTCCACTGACTCTCAGTTCAGCCCGCATCCTGCGTTTGCCCCTCCTTCTTTGTTTCTACCCAAAGATCCAGGGAGACTCACCCACAGGCTAACATGCCCTCCCCCCATCTCCCACAGAGGGTGGCCACCTTCTGCTCTTCTGAAAAGGGTAAAGAAAAACCCAAACATTCCTGCATCAGGGAGGAGGGTGACCTATGGGAAAAGCATCTTTCTCAGAGAAAAACCTCGAATATCAGAGAAAATGGCCTTGAAAGAAGCAATAGGGAGGTTTCCAGGGTAAGTCCAAGACTTCATCACCTGTGCCCTTAGGGGTCAAGTGTTTAGTGCCATTGGTGCCTCATTCCTGCTGTCAATGGACTGGGCAAGACAGACACCATTAGCTGTGCCTGGACCCTGGTGGGTGCTGGCCTGTCTGGGTTCCTGGGGTGCCCAGGCAATGACAGCTGGTGGTCCCCTCTAGAGTTATTACTAAAGGCTTGACCCTACTCTTTCTCTCTTCTTCCATGAACTGGAAACGTACTCAACAATAAACTAGGGATTTTGAATCAGAATATTTAACTATTGTAATCACTCTGGTAGATCACTGTTCTATAGATGAGAAAACTGAAATCTGAAATCAACATTTTGCCAAGGGTATAGTCATTAAAGCAAGACACCTGGTTCCCACGTCAGTTCTTCCCAGTGTACAGGCTCCTGTGTGTGTCTCATCCTGCATGAACCACCTCTCTGGGGTAACACGGACTCAGAACAAACTGTCATGACTTCATTTCAAGCCAGAACCTGGGCCACAAACCAGTTCCTGCTGAACGGCCTGCCCAAGCTCACGCTCAGGGCTGCACTTTGTCTCAGAGCCCAGTGACCCACAGAGTCAGGTGGCAGCTCCTGTCACCTGCTCTCGGGTCTCCTCTGAGGATTTCTGGGGCTAGTGGCCTGCAGCTGATCACTTCTGTGGTCAGATCTTCAAGTACTTAATAGTGTGAGCTTGGTTCCTGGGACCCAGACACTCCTCTGGTACCGCTTGGAGCCCTCTTTGTCCAGAAAGCACACAGTCACTGACCCACTCGGTTTGAAGAATCATCAGGGGAGAAGGCGGGGCATAAATACTGCCCCTGTCAGCTGCTTGCCCCTGGTAGGGACATCCTATCCTATGACAGGGAGGTTCTGGCTCCTGACTTCAGCCCTTCCTACAGGTTCCATGGGCTACTCTGAGCCAGCTGCCATACAGTGGTGCCACAACCCACAGGGCATAGTTAATTGCTATTTAAATAAAGTGGGGGGACACTTTGGGAATCTTGAGCTCGACCAAATCACTTTCTGGTCTTGGGACCCCTTTGTGGGGAGGGCAAGATTTTTAGTTAGCAGTTGGCAAGGTCCAGGTCTTCACCAAAGTGTTTTCCAATGAAGCCTGGATTTGCCCCCAATTTCTACCCACCACCAGGGGGCTCTACATGGCCGATTTTTCAATCTTGGCTTGCAAAAGACAATACAAAGTCTGAATGCCTCCAAGCAGGGTATAGAGCTGAAAATTCTCTACTGATGCCCAAGAGAAAATACCCCTCCGCACACTGGAACGGAATGTGGAACTATGCTGATGACTACTTAGGTCCCCTTCCCACAATTCCTCAGTATATCTCTTGCATTGGCGAAAATGTCTCCCTAATCCCGTAAGAGAACTGGATATCCCTCCACCAACCCACTTACTTTAGACTTTTAGGGAAAGCAAAGGTAACTGTAAGAGTCTGGATATAAAGGTGAGAAAATGCTGTATTCTGTCAGTATTTGGGAATGTTTAGACACACAACACCCCCACCACGTGCCCCGCCGCCACACACACACACACACACACACACACACACCCCACATCATTCACCATGTTTAACAACTCATTACCCAGAACCTTCAGAAATTGGTAGGATATTAGCATCAAACTCTATTTATGTCACATTATAGAGCACACTACAAACATATATGCACATACCCACATGGGCTGCTAGCTATCCAAGTCAGGCTGTGTATGTGAAGGAATAATCATTGTGTGTCAGGAACTCTCTTAAATACCTTTGCTCTCACTTAGGAAGTTAACTGAATCAGATTCTCTAACAAATTCAAAAGTGCAGAGAGAGAGAGGAGAGAAAGGAAATTTGAGATGAACAAGGTCTGTTATTGTCCCCAACTAGGGAAAACGACCAACTTTCAGCGCTTTGGAGAATCCCTTAGGGCTAGAATTAGAGACAGATGTCTTTCTGGAGGCATCCCTGGGGAAGTGGCTCCCTTCTCTTACCTCCTCCAACCACGGTGTAAACTCTTGGGAAACCCTCAGCAATTCCTTCATCTAATTTTCCTTACTTGGCAAAGCCTTTCCAGCTGCGATGCCTCTTTCTGGTTAGTTCTTGGGTGCAAGGAGAGATTCCGAGGTGCAGGCTTTGCTTGGCGGGCGTCTCCATTTCACTGGATGTGGGCAACGACCTGGCCACCAAGAGCCCTGCCTCGGAAGCTGTCCTCCTGTTTTCTGCTCTGGATAGCAGTTTGAAGGGGTGCTGACAACTAGTCCCAGAACAGGGAGCCTCTGCCAAACGAAGCGAAGGGTGTGCATACTTTGTTATCGTTCAGCAAGACAGAAATACACACCCAGAACACAACTGCTTACATCAGCATGAGGTATGAACGCAACAGTAGGTACTCTCTAATGTTAGCCACATGGTTATTACAGTGTCCTGAATATGACATTCATCCTCTCTGCAGGTGAATGATAGATACACCTCCTACCCTATACCACTGTTAAATAACAGACACCAGAGACACATTTCTATCAGCCACAGACTACACCACTATCCGTAGGATACATATTTGAAACAGAAATCATGGAGGAGCACACACAGCATGCTGCTGTCTTTTCTGGGACCCCCCCCCCCCTAATCAGACAGTTGAGACTACTTAATCAGAAGCACCCTCGGGCCTGATGGGACTCTCCTGTTTCCCACTGCCACTGAGATTCTCCTTTCAGCCTGCCCCTGGTGGCTGGACAGGCTTTATTCTCTACCTTTGAGAATCCACAGAACCTCCTCTTTCACCCTGTATCCTCCTTCTGAGATACTTGTGGGAGGAGAGGGCATTTTGAGTGGGAATGACTTCCCCTTGGTCCCAGCAACATAACAATCTAAACACCACCCTGACATTTCCAACATTAGATGTTCGGTTAGCGGAAACGAGGATCTATAAGTTTATTCCCCAAGCTCACTGCTGCTCCCAACTTACTTCTCTGGACCTGTCTCTTAGCAAAGGAGGGAGAAAGAAAGGCTAAGATGTATGGCTGGGCCTGGGATCTAGTCCTTGTATCAACTCCCAACAGCAACTGTAAGAGATCCAGTATCTGTCACTCCATCTGAAAACTGAAAGCCAGCCTCCTCTAATCCGTCGGAGAGATTTAGACTGCAACCAGCTCCAACACCTCTTATATCTTAATGAAAGCATGGATCTTAATTCGTTATTTGATGAGCTCAGTAAAGAAAAAAAACAAGGTTCATCACTGTAGCATATAGTGCACTCAACTTCAGGAAAAGCACCAAGTTTTCTACCCTTATCTCACAATCAGTGAATGCCGATTGTTAAAAACAACAGTACAACAAATCAGCCAGTGCATTGTAGAAAAGTTTGCAGCGGGATTTTATATGGAAAAAAAAACCCTCACATAATGTGATATATTTGACTCGAAAAAACCCTTAGAAGTATGAGGATAATAATGAGAACACCGTGCATACACCTAGTACAATTATGTAAGAGGCAAAATACAAACTCACACGGGCCCAAGAACAGAACAAGCCATGCCTCCAGTAGCCTCCAGCGAAGGACCGGTATCTTTGCCGCTGTTAAACAGCCGCCACAGACGAGGGATAAAACAGGAAAAACAAAAATCTCCCGGAAAAACAAAGCAGAGGGACAGCCGAGAGCGACTGCCACCCTGGTTGCTCTCAACCCTTGTTTGTGTCACTTTTTTTAAAGCGCACAATGTTGCCGAAGGGCTCGCTCTTTTAGCTAGCTAGCTGTTGAACTACCACGTAAAAGAAACAATGTAAGTCCGTGTTAAAAGAAAAAACAAAGAATTTATTTGGGAATTGACAAGGGACGCGCGCACACACATACAAATACAACAAAAGTGCTCTAGTTCCCTCTAGAAAATTTGGTCCCCGAACGACATTATTCAACCACCAGGTCGCGGAAATTTCGGGCCAGCAGGCTGGGGCCACAAGCCCGTGTGGGCCGGCCTTGGCCGGTTTCACATTTCTCCTTCCGAAGGTGGAAGAAGCAAGACATTTGAAAAACAAAAATCAGGGAGGGGAGTGTCATCCCCGAAGTGTGGCCCAGCCAGGCAGTGATCTCCTGGCATCCCGGGCTAGAATCGGAAGATCCGGGAAAATTTGTTTTGAATTTATTTTTTTAAAATAGAGAGGAAAACTCCCGGTTTGTAGTGAAAAACCTTCTTTTAGCTAGTTATTTTCTCTCGGCTCTGAACACAGCCTTCTGAAATCACTACGGGAATTCTACACAAATCTCCCAGCAGGGACGATGAAGAAAGTAAAGCTTTTGATTTTGTTGTTTGGTTTTAGCAAACTCGAAGGCCATAACACTTCACCGTTTTTCCCGATGAAAGTTTTTTCTCTCTCTTTTTTCCCCCTTGAAAAGTATTTTTTAATATCTTTAAAAACCTCACCGATCTTTTTAGCAAGACGTTAGCCAGCCACCCTGGCCTGGAGGTGCTCGAAGCCGTGCGCTGAAGAGCGGAGGCACGGCGGCCTCGCTAGGCGCGGGGATGTGAACCCGGTTACAGGCCGCGGAACGAGGCTGTCCCTGCTCCAGCCTGGGGCTCAACCCCCGCCCCGCCCAGTGGGCCCCTTTGCGAGCGGCTTCTGATCAGTTCCAGGCGGGATCGCGGAGCGACCAGACATGTTCTTCCCTTCCTCCGGCAGCGTGGGTCCCGCGACCCTGGCAACCCAGCGCCTCTAGCCACAGACAGCTCGGCAGTCAGGGTGTGGGGGGAGAAAGTCAAGCGTGGGTCCACCGACCTGCAAGAGAAGGCCAAGAAGTCAGCGCCGCGGACACTTCGGCCGCACCTCGGCCGGGGACACACTCCCTGCGGTGACTCTGGGACGCCGGGAGGGGAGGAGGCCTGCGGAAAGCGCGGAGGGGGCGGCCTCCGGCCCGGAGCGCGCGAAGGCAGAGGCCGCGGTGGGGAAGAGCACCGGAGGAGCAGCGGAGACGACAAAGCGGAGCCGCAGGAGCCGGGCCGAACGAGGAGGCGCAGAAGGCTCGAGGGCTCTGGCTCAAGAGGCTGTCCCAGAGTGTGCGCTGTCCCGGCCGGCTGCTGAGGCTGCGACCCTGCGGCTGCGACCCGAGCTCCGCTCCTGCACCACGGGGGCCGCGCCCGCACACGGTGGCTCTCAGAGATCCAGGCGCGAGTGCAGCGCGCCCGTCTTGCTGTCGTGGTCCCAGTAAGAGCAATGCAT
>CABHPQ010165047.1:7097-19793 GCA_902168405.1 Peromyscus aztecus | reverse complement strand
CTAGGTTAAAGTTAAAACCTTCCTTTTAAATAGAAAGAAAAGGGGAACTGATGGGTGATGCTCTGTATGCTGTGAATGTGTTGCTCTGATTGGTTGATAAATAAAATGCTGATTGGCCAGTAGCCAGGCAGGAAGGACGTATAGGCAGGATAAGCAGACAAGAATTCTGGGAAGAGGAAGGCTGAGTCAGGAGTCACCAGCCAGACACAGAGGAAGCAAGATGTGAAGGCCGAACTGAGAAAAGGTACCAAGCCACATAGCTAAACATAAATAAGAATTATGGGTTAATTTAAGTGTAAGAACTAGTCAGTAATAAGCTTGAGCTAATAGTCATACAGTTCGTAAACAGTCTAAGCCTCTGTGTGTTTACTTGGGTCCAGATGACTGCAGGACTGGTGGGTGAGAGAGATTTGTCCTGACCATGGGCCAGGCGGGACACAGAAAAACTTCCAGCTACTCTCTCTCTTTGTGTCTCTCTGTCTGTCTGTCTGTCTGTCTGTCTGTCTGTCTCTCTCTCTCTCTCTCTCTCTCTCTCTCTCTCTCTCTCTCTCTCTTTCTCCCTTCCTTTCCACCATAAGATGAGCAGCTTTGGCCCACTCCATGCTCCCCACCAGGATGCCTGGTCTCAGACCATGACCCAGAAGCAATGAAAACGTAAGCCCAATAAACCTTTCTTCCTTTAAACTGTTCATCTCGGGCATTTGCCACAACAGTAAAACACAGAGTGTAGAGGCCGAGTGCCCACCTCCTGCAGACCCTTTAGACTCAGCTCTTGTACTGTGACACAGGTAAATACAGAGGTGCAAGCAAACGGGAGAAGCTGGGCTCATGTAAACTTCTATTTACAGACCTTGACATTTGAATGACATGTAAGTATCATGTAAAAAAAATTTGTTCTGACTTAACCACTTCAAAATATAAAGACCATTCTTAGTTCATGGGCCAGTGGGCCAACCAAAGCAGGTGGCAGAGTGTGATGATAGCCTTTATTGCCTCTTTGTGTTTGGAGGACCTATCTTCTAGAGCTTCATAAGATATGTAATAGGTGGCTGTGGACTATTGTGCCATCGACAGAACTTACTGCTAACATCTAACCAGGTTCTGGTACTTGTTAACTACCATAGAATTCTAAACCGGCCAAAAGCCCATTACACTTGTGGGACTCAGTAACCGCTTAGTAATAATTAACATCAGTTAGCAATGATCAATACGCTAACACTAAATCAACAATATGCTTTGCAGGAATACAACCTAGTCACCAGTCCTCCAGGAGACCTGCTGGTTTATCTGAAGATTCTAGATGCTTCTTTCTTGGTGATCCTGTGGCTTCAGTTTCTCTTTAAGAAGACTGAAGTTAGAGAAACCTGGAGGAAGCAGGCAGGTGGGACACCCATTCTGGCCCAGGGAACAGCTGCCTTTCTCAATGCTAACTCATGCCATAAAAGTCAAGCTCCCACATCCCTTCGTGCCTGCCTTCACCACCAGCATTTCTGTGTCTAGAACTCATCACTCCGTCACTACAGATGGTCAGTGCTGCCTTGCAGGACCCCTCGAAAGGATTCTGCATCCAGTGTCTCCTTCTATAAGACATTATTAAGTCAGACTCATGAGTGATGAGTGCAGTCCTATTGGATGGCCAAAGATAAGGCCAGGAAAACTATCTAGAAAAGGCTGGCTCAGGGGCTGCAGAGATAGCTAAGGGGTTAAGAGAGCTTACTCTTGCAGAGGACAAGAATTTGGTTCTGAGCTGCTCAGAACATCATGGTTCACAGCTGCTCTCTGTCTGTCTGTCTGTCTCTGTCTCTCTCTCTCTCTCTCTCTCTCTCTCTCTCTCTCTCTCTCTCTCACACACACACACACACACACACAGACACACACACTAGATTTTTTTTAAGAAAAGAAAATGATGGTACTATGCTATACTTGTTGAGAAATAATTCCCAATAACTAATTATCTTTCTTACTCTCTTCATGTTCCATTTATTGAGTAAGTAATTAATGTTCTAAATGTTGAATTGGGAGAAACAAGGGCCTTTACTGAGCATGACTTGCCTTGTTCCAGACTCTTCCATTTTCTCTTTCTATAATAATCCTTCAGCTACAAAACAAGGCAGGTCTTTCTCAGTGGGAATGTCAGCTGTGAGGAAAGCGGAACCTGGTGTGCTCAAGGCTTCCACATACAATCTCCAGCTGAGGAAGGCTAACACTGGTGAAAACAGAACTCAAAAGCAGAAACCAAACCCCAGAGGCATTGCTTAGTGACTGGATTCAGCTACATCTGCAACCAACAGTCCAGACTGTTCCTATAAGTAAACGGGTTCTCCCTTTGCAGTTAGTACATTTGCACTAGGTTGAGTCACTTGCAGCTGAGCGAGTCCTAATATGCTCATGGGTCTTATTGTCAAGGAAGTTGATAAGGAAGGAGCAGGAGAGGAGCACGTATTACAGTACTGAGGTGGTACAGTAGTAAGCAAGGCATAAGGATAAGTCTGGAAAAGGAAGCAGTACAGCTCAGCTCACCAGGAAAGTTAGGAAGGGGTGGCATGGGTGAGCTGTCCCCGGAGGAGTAGGGAGCATCTGTCACAGAGACTTTGTTGACAAAGAGAATAGACTTAGGAAAAGGGAGTAGAGATGGGAAATCAAGGGGTTGAAGCTGGACTGCAGCAGTGAGGAATGCCACTCTGTTCTGAAATGTTCCATAGTGTACCAAGCGGACCGTACCACAGAGAAACAATTTGACAGGCTGTTGTCCCATGAAGTTTCTATTTTTGTTAAGGTGTTTGGATCGTGTGTGGGCAAAAGGGGAAGCACAGGGCCAGACAATGAGTCATGTGCAAAGCAAATCACAGCCACAGAGTGACTTGCCATGGAGACTCCATATTCCAGAGGTTCTAGAGAGCGTGTGACCCCATAAGAGAGCGTGTTAGGAAGACTAGGTTCCTTTGGAAAGTAATGGGGAAGTATAGGTGGAGGAGGCCACTGGGGTGCCCAGACAGGCAGTGGAGAGGCCACTGGGGTGCCCAGACAGGCAGCGGGGAGACCATCGGGGTGCCCAGACAGGCAGCAGGGAGGCCATCAGGGTGCCCAGACAGGCAGTAGGGAGATATTGGGGTGCCGAGACCACTGGCTCAAATGACTGGGTATGCAGGCAAGCAAGTCGATTTTCAGGCTGGCATTAGGGAAAAGATAGCAAGGTCAGCTCTGAAGACAGTGAGGTTGAACCTCTGGGATATGAGTGGAAATGTTGGGAAGATAATTTTGTGTTTGGGTGCAGATGTGAGGAAGCATAGCCAGGTGGGCTGCATAGCTTTGGAGGGCTTTAGTGTAAATTAGTTTTTTAACCCTGACCAAACATTAACATCACCGAGGGAGCTTTAAACAGTAAAAACTGCTGATGGTGCTGGGAGATGGCATGTTGGGTAAGGTCCTCAGTGCAGAAGCATGAGGACCTCCAGCCTCACGTAAAGTGTGCTGTAACACCAGCACTAGGAGGTGAGGGGGGACAGATGGATCCCAGGGAATTGCTGCCCAACCAGACTAGCCAAAATAGCAAGCTCCATGTCAAAAACACAAGATGGAAAGTGACAGATGACACTTAACATTGACCTCTGACTTGTGCATGCTCACACACAAGCATGCACAAACTCTCTCTCTCTCTCTCTCTCTCTCTCTCTCTCTCTCTCTCTCTCTCTGTTGGTGCCTGAGTCTCTCCTTAAGTAAACTGCAACAGTTGAACTTGGGGCTGGAGGCACTCAGACATCGCCACCCCAGGCCACGAGACTGGGAGTTCAGAAGGGACCCACATATGTTTAATGCCCCAATGTCACCATCTTAAATTTCTGAATCAGTTCCTCAATGAGGGGGCTCTCACTTTCATCTCACATTGGGTTCCATAGGGTATGGACCCCACTCTGGGGACAAGCATGGGTATTTCCAAGCCTTCCTCCAATGTGCAGGGGACAGAGAACCCTTGGCATCAGGATAGAGTGGTCTAACCCAGGAGTGGGGATCGGAAAGTCGCAGAGGGATCCAAATGGGAAGATTCAAAGTCAATGGAGGAACAGACCTATCCAGGAAGCAGAGAGAACAACCAGAGGACCGAGGAGCAAAGGGGAGGCTGGGGACTCCCAGTCTAGCAGAGAATGTCCTCCTGAAGCAGTACAGAGAAGAGAAGGTCTTTGGACTTCAAGGTGTCAGTGGTAGCTTTGGCCAGAGCAGGGAAAGAGGTGTGGTGAGAACCAACATTCATGTGATCGGGCATGAAGCAATGAAGACAAATGGAGACCTGGCCACCCATGAAAGAGAGAAAAGGCAGAGCCTCAAGGAGGCACATGGTCCTGGGGCTGTTTGTCAAGCTGGGAAAGACCAATGCATGTTGATATTACCAGAGAAAGACCAAGAGCAGGGGACAGGAGAGTGATTAGAGTGACCAGGAGGACATGGGAGGAAGGTAGTAGAGTACCCTGAAAGAGGGGCTGGGGCAATGGCTCAGTTGGTAAAGTGCTTGCCTAGCAAGCATGAGGACCTAAGTTCAATCCCCCAGAATCCACATCTTTCAAAGCCTGTCACAGTGACAGGCACTTGTAATCCCAGCAATGGGGAGGCAGAGACAGGCGGATCCCTCGGCTTCACTGGCAGGCCAGCTTTTCCTAACTGATGAGCTCCAGGCTTCTGAGAGACCCTGTCTCAAAAGACAAGATGGGTGATACATTTGAAGTAACAGCCAAGATTGTCTTCTGGCCTACATAAACACACACACACACACACACACACACACACACACACACACATGCACACGTACACACTCCTGGTGACCACACCAGAGGACAGGGTCTCTCAGCAGCCGTGGTCATCAGAGGCGGTGACAAGAGGTGGGTGTTGGTGAGTAGGGAGAGGAAGAGTCAAGGACATACCTTTGTCTTTTATCTTCTCTGTGACTTTGCTGTGAGCATCTTTGATCTGCTCTAGCTTGGTGACGTCCATCTGGAGCACAGAGAGGCGCTCAGAACAAGTTCTTCTCAATTCCTCCGCTCCCGAACCTTTGGCATCAAGCACTCCAGCAAACACCGTGAAGCCCAGCTTGTCCAGGTGTTTAGACAATGCATGACCGAAACCAGAATCAGCACCTGCAAGAGTCAAGACAACACAAGGTGAGCTCAGACCAATGCAATCGGAGAGATTGAATTGAACATCCCACGATGTTTGTGGTGGTCTCTGCTCCCTGGAAAGCTTCTTGGTTGGCTAAGTTAGAGAACAGCTTGGGAAATCAAGACAGACCACTTACTCTGTGTAAAGGAAAGGGTGCTGGTAAGTATTCAGTGAGCACATGTGGAAAAGGAACCGCTGAAGGATGGTGGTGGTCCAGGGGTAACTGACGGAAAAGAATGTGGCAGGCAAACCATACCAGCATGTGGTAAGTCTCTCCACGCCCCCCACCCCGTGTGTGTGTGTGTGTGTGTGTGTGTGTGTGTGTGTGTATGTGTGTGTGTGCGCGCACGCGCGCGTGCACGCGCGTGTATCTTTCTGTCTGTCTCTCTGTCTCTCTGTGTCTCTCTGTGTCTCCCTCTCTCCGTCTGTCTTCCTCTCTTTCTCTAATTTTTTGATACAGAGTCTCAGCATGCAGCCCAAGCTGGCCTTGAACTCCTTCCAGAAACTGGCCTTGAGCTCATGGCAATCCTCCTGCCTCAGCCTCCCAAATGCTGAGATTAAGGGAATGGATCACCACCACACCTGTCTTGCACCTGTTTTCCATCTTTGCTACAAGAAATGACTTGCTTTTCTTGCGTGATTTCTTTGTCTGAAGGCTTTGCTGGTTACAATGGAGATCGGCTGGCTCGGCAAGTATGGGAAAGGCTGCAAAGAGAGAGGGCAGTACGCCCCATGTCTGCAAACACTGTGTGAGAGGCGACAGAGGAAACCGCAGGAATCTTTGAGCACATTTCTCTTTGATTCTCATGTCAAGGTGTAAAACGTCACTTCTCTCAGAATTTCACACAAGAGCTTATACAGCTTAGTTGGGAGAATATTATGGACCCTCAAAAAATGGCCTTGTACCCACAAATGTAAGACATAAATAAATAAATAAAAATGAAATTTTAAAGTTGAAGACACCATGATCATAAAATCAGCCTCCGGGCCACGTCATGGGAAATGCCTAGTGGTTAACATGTTTATCCATTGGAGCAGTAAGAATCATTTTCTTCTAGCTGTGTCTTGTAATCTTCCTGTAAGCCTTGAGGGTTCTCTTATCAGTGGATGGCGGCTCTGGTCAGGCAACCACCCCAGACAGACCTCACACTTGTACCCTACAAGGAAGGATGTGAATTACCCTGAGAATAACTACGTTAGAAGCAGGTTGCAGGGAAAGCCAGGTGTTTCACAGGGTGGGGGTGGGGGTCTATTTTATAGTACATCACACTTCACGCTGCTGCTTCCGTTAGCACAGCTTGAGAGCTTCAGGTCTTAACGGCCTTGGTTTCTCCCAAAGGCCTGCATTGATATTGGACCACCAGTATGCTCCCTGTTCAGAAAGCGAACCATTTTGCCATCAGAGAGTCAGGAATGGCCTGGTTCTGTGTAGCATCAGCCCTCACCCAGCCAGGGTACCTGTTGCTTCCTGGACTGCAGAGACAGGTGAAAAAGACATTTATTGGTCCTTTTTTAATTTTTAATTTTTTTTAAGACAAGGTCTCACACTGTAGCTCAGGTGAGTCAGGATAGCTGGTCTCAAATTCCTGACAATCCTCCTGCCTCAGCCTCCTAAGTACTGAGATCACAGGTATGATGGACAATTCCACTCCCCGGTATAGATCTAAGAAAAATGAACAGATAGGGTACACATGGATGTCCATAGTGGCATTGTTCATGGTAGCCAAGAAAAGGAAACTGACCAAATGCCCACCAGCTAAGGAATGGGTAAACAGAGGTGGTCTATACATAAGAAGGAATATTATTGATCAATAAAAATGGAACAAAGTAATGACACAAGCTGGCAACATGGATGAACCTTGACAACAGTTGCTATGTGCCAGAAGCCAGGTAAAGGGGTGTGAGGTGTTGACCTTGGCCACACTTTCTCAGGGTAGAGAATGACTTTGAAGGCATCTTCATAGGCAGTACTTTGGAGCATAAACTTAGGATCTACCTAGGCCGGGAAAAGTCCCAGGGAGAGCCTGGCACTGTGTAGGAATGACTTAGAAAATGAGATGAGGCCATGATGAGCTCTGCTTAAGGGCTGGGACTCTGGAAACTAGCCAGGGTGAAGAAATCCCCCTGCCCCTTCTGTTCTGGGAAGTGACTCACTACCGTGATTCCCCTTATAGCCAGCATGGTGGCACAGATTTGTTATTCTTGTTTCTTAGAAGGCTGAGACAGGAGGATTGCAAATTCAAGGCCTGCCTGGGGAACTCAGTGAGACCCTACCTCAAAACAAAATATTGAAAAGAGGGTTGAAGAGACAACTCAATGGTATAATGCCTGTCTGGAAAGTGGAGGCTAGGAAGGGTGAACCTCAGCTTGGAAATTTCCTCCATCAGACTGGCCCACGAGCATATCCATGGTGTATTTCCTCCATGATGTGGGAGGGTCCAGACCACTGTGGGTAGTGTCACCCCTGTGCAGGTGGTCCTGGGTTGAACAGGAAAGCAGGCCGAGCAAGCCATGAAGAGCAAGTCAGTAAGCAGCACCCCTCCATGGCCTCTGCATCAGCTCCTGCTCCACATCCCTGCCTTGAGTTCCTGCCCTGACTTTCCTTCATGATGGGCTGTGACCTGGAAGTATAAGCCAGGTAAACCTTTTCCTCTCCATGCTGCCTTTGTCAGTGTTCTATCATAGCAACAAAAAGCAAACAATGACACCCTAATAGTCCCTCTTCTAAAAATAAGGAACCCCATTCCTCATAGGAACCAGATGAGACTTATAAATGCCTCCTTTGCTGGATAAAGTCAGACCTAGAGCCTCCAAATCCCTGTTTTTGCCCCATGATTATCAGCTGACCTTCTTGCACCACAGATACACTGCAGCAAAATAGACCTAATTTTGGTTAAAGGTTCTGTCCTTTGTCTGGGTCTTGAAGCACCCTCCATCTAAGCCACCCGGTCACCCCTTCCTCACAGCACCTCCTCAGGCTGGGCTGACCTCGGGGATCCCATCAGCCTGATCCAGATGCTCCTGGTCTTCCCACACCCCAAATACCCAGTTCTTCCTGGCCTTCTTGACTTCCCCCTATAGAAGCAAAATCCTCATGTCCCATTCTCGAGACACACGCAGGCCATTAGAACAGAGTGTGCTCCCTTCTACTACTGTCCCTGCCTGATCCGGGCATCCCTGCAATAATAACCCTGCAGAATGGTCTCTCCTAGTTAAAAAGACTCCTTTGGATTGACCACTGAATTCTTTTGTTTAATATTTCTGTATGTGTGTTTGCACATGTGTGTGGTCATGTGCACCATACCATGCATGTGGGGGTCAGGGGACCACTTGGTAGGGCCAGTTCTCCCTTCCACCTTTACACGGGTTCCTGAAATTGAATTCAGGTCACCAGCCTTGCACAGCGATTGCCTTTACCCATTAAGCCATCTTGCTGGCCCAACTGGCCAGTGAATTATAAAGGCACAGTTTGTGAGAGACCATCCACTATGCTCATTTGTGAGGGAGTGTAACATTGAGACCAGGTGCTAACCTGCCCTTCCCCACTCCCTGTGTGTGTGTATGGGGGGGGGTGCTTCTCAGTGGAAGCTCCCAGATCTGCAGAATGGGCTTAAGAAAGGGATTGATAGGTCAACGTCTATGAAGTGCTTGCACAGTGTTGAGTCTAGGCAATGGCTCTAGAAGTCTGTTTTAAAAATAAGTTGGATGTGGTGGCATAACCTGTGACCCGAGCTGAGGCAGGAGGATTGCTATGAGCTCCAGGAGAGTCCTTGGCGACATAATAAGTCCCAGACTAGCCTGAGCTATAAAGAAAGACCCTGTTTCAAAAACAAAATCCAACTATTACAACGAACTACAGATGGCTAAGGAATACTGAGAGCAGAAGAAATGTCCTTTCTTGGGGAAAAACATACTACATGGTCGTCTAGTTCCAAACTCTTAGCCCTGAGAGCAGACACATACACGTGACCTTTACGGACTGAGAAGGCTGTATTTATGTATGTAAGAATATCCATACATGCATGCATATGTTTAACAGCAATTAAAGCAGAATAGGCCATAAACTTGAAAGGGAGCAAGGGGATACACGGGAGGGTTTGGAGGGAGGAAAAGGGAGAGGAAAATGTTGTAATTGTATTTAAATCTCAGAAAAGTAGGAAAGGGTTTTAAAAACACAAATAATATGAACCAGTTGGAGAATAAATAAATATGCAATTAATCCAAAAATGAAATAAAAGTGACACCATGCTCTCTTTTGGGTTTTCAAGTCTTTACGAGGAGTCTTGGTCAATGGAAACTTCATCTCTAGTGCCAGGCGGCTGAGCATCATGGGTGAGAATCACTGCCTGACTCTGTCTTCCATAAGTGAACCTCAGGGAACGTGCACTGAACTATTTGGAGCCTCCACCTCCTCATGGGAAAAGTAAGGTTCTGGTCAGCCCATCTCCTAGCTGACCTGAGCAGTCAGAGTCCAGTGCCGCTCAGAAAACCTAGCATGTCATAAATGGCTGCAGCCAAGAGGCTCTGGCCCTCAAGGTCGTAGAGACCTGGCTATGTGGTTCTCACAGTGGTGGAGACCTGGCTGTGCTGGTCCTCACAGTGGAGGAGTGCTGATTATCATTTGTATGATGGCCGAGAGGCTATGTTGAGGTCAGCGAACCTTAGGAGAGCGGAGGGCCAGGGAGCTGAGATAAGATAACTTCTGTGTGCTCCTGAAGCCTGGAGCAGAGAGTTAAGCCAGGCCAGGAGAGCCAAAGGTTTCCTCCGAGTTATACCATGAGGCAGCTGCTCAGAACAGTCTTTCCTAAGCGAGATCACAACATGATTGTCCAGTGCCAGTGGGTATCACTGACAGCCACTCTGGACATGGGGAGCAGGCAACCTTATTGTCACCACCAGGTTACAGAGGAGAAAACAGGCATGGAAGTTCACTCTCTCAGCTAGGGCCGGCAGGGGTAAGCTAGATGCAGATGGGGCTTTGGGTGTAAACCCTGGAAAATAAAATTCTCATATCCTTCACAGGAGAGGTCTGAGCACAGACCATGAGTAGTGAATGGGCATTTAGGAAGCTTTCGAATACAGGTGCCCGAAGAGTAAGGATTGGGCCTTTTTAATTTTAATTTTTTTAATTTGTTAAACCAAATTATATAGGGCCATTTTCATGGAAGTATGTGATGGTCTTTGAGCATAACCCTCCAATTCCCGGTTACCTGCCCTCCTCCTGCCTTTCTAGGGTCTCATTAGTGCCCTTGGTCAACTGTACACACATGATCTTATAAAACCTAGGATGCACAAATGAGAGAAAGCATGTGATCTCCATCTCTGTCACTCACTCACTGTGCGTGTGCACGTGTGCATATGTGTGTGTGTGTGTGTGTGTGTGTGCGCGCGCGCGCACAGAAGCCAGAGGTCAATGTCTGGTGACTTTCTCAATCACCCTCCTCCTTGTTTGTTTTCTGAGACAGAGTCTCTCACTGAACCTAGAACTCAAATTTGGGTCTAAGGATATGTTGTTTTGGGAAGGAGGCTCTGCTTTTATTTCCACAGGAAGTAAGAGGCTGTGGATTTGTTCCAGGTTAAGATGAATCAGATTTGATCAAGCCAGACCTCCTGAACCTTGACAGATGGTGTCTATCAGCAAAGGCTATAGACGATCTTCCAAGGACTTGACCATTATCTCAAACTTTCTCAGGATCCCTGTAGGATTGCCAGTGCCCCCGGTCAGCAGGAAGTAGTATGAGAAGCTATGCCCAAATTCCCAAAATATTATTTATAAATGCTTATTTTTATTTAAAGGGGGTTGATTATAAATGCAATTTCTTTCTAAAAAAGAAAAGGGGATATTCTAGATATGATAGGATAAAAGAGTAGATTATTGAATCTACTTTGAAAAAGCAACAACTTGTTTAAAATGTTTTACATTGCTATAGATTTTAGTTTATTGATACAAATTTAAAATTAATTTTTTATACAGTATATATATTTCTACTCTTGTTTAAGGTATTATGTTTATGCAACTCATTTAAAATTGTAATGTATAATTAAGAAATATAGATTAATAATTTGTCATCTATGATAATCACACTTATAGTCATGTTAGTTAAGTTTTCTAGATATACATAGATATATTTCAATTAGGTAGATTATCTTCAAACATTTCAAACACCTACAGAATATGGCATTTAAAATGTTTTAAAAATTTAGACTTTTCTGGACAATGAGACACATCTGATCCTGGCAGCACTGATTTATTTCAAAGAGGAAGATGGGCATCGAAGACAATTCATATGGAGTTTATCTTCTTGTCAAAACTGGCCATTTGGGCAAGAAACTGCTCTTGCCTGGACTGTTTGACAGTATGTTGTATAGACTGGACCTGCAGGACCCATGGAAAAATGACCACTAAATTTTGCCAAATCTAGGTGGGATGGTCCTTCAGATTCCTGTTTCACAGAAGATACTGCCAGACATTCTGCACGACACAGAAGAAAGAGACTGATGAACTTTGCCAAAATAGGCAAACACTTCTTCAAATTTCCTGCTTCACTAAAAAATCTGCCAGAGACTCTAGGCTGAAGATAGATGCCCCAACGTTGCAGAGGAATTGTCTGGGAAGCCAGATGTCTCTGTCATTTCTAGAACTTTGGAAGTTGCTTATAATGCACTTCATGTTTACTCAGGTAATAGTATATCCTTCTGGGGTCTTTGATGGAGCTGAAGACTAGATAACTATAATTATAGTTTTCCTTAGTTATGATAAAAGATAAATTAGATATAAAACTTTAAACTTACAAAAATAAGATAGATGATAGAATGTTTTCTTTAATTTTGATAAATATTAGATATTATAACTATAAATACTAGATATATGGATATAATTCTTGCTTGATAACTGTTTTGTTGTATGTAATTTTACTATGTTAAAGTTAAAACTTTCCTTTTTGGGGGTATCTTTCTGTACACTGTGAATATATGCTGTTTCTATTGGTTAGTAAATAAAGCTGTTTTGGCCTATGGCAAGAAAGCTTACAGCTAGGTGGGAAATCCAAGTAGAGATACAGAGAGGAGAAGAAGAAGAAGAAGAAGAAGAAGAAGAAGAAGAAGAAGGGTGGGAGAGATGTCAGCCTGCTGTCCAAGGAGCAACAAGATTCCAGCAGACCAGTAACATTGGTTGAGTTAAGTTATAAGAGCTAGCTAACAAGAAGCCTGACCCATAGGCCATGCAGTTTGTAAATAATATAAGCCTCTGTGTGTTTACATTGAACCAAACAGCTGCTGGACATGGGTGGGAGAGATTCATCCCGACCACAGGGTTGGTCAGGACTGGAGAAACTTCTGGCTACAGGCAAGAATTGAGTAAATTCCATACAGCACTTAAATGTAAAAATTACCATGAAAAACCATTGCTATAAAACTAGAGGTGGTGGTGCATGGCTATAATCCTTGCACTCAGGAGGCAAGTTCCAGGCCAGCCAGAGTGACTTAAGAGGACCCCATCTGAAAGAAAGAAAGAAAGAAAGAAAGAAAGAAAGAAAGAAAGAAAGAAAG